>JAGDQP010007906.1:48543-65260 GCA_022664845.1 Lepisma saccharinum | reverse complement strand
ATAATATGTTTTTTTTTTCTTTACAAATTTAGAAAGAAA
The DNA here is from genome assembly GCA_022664845.1 of Lepisma saccharinum. NCBI lineage: Eukaryota > Metazoa > Arthropoda > Insecta > Zygentoma > Lepismatidae > Lepisma > Lepisma saccharinum. Next base: position 65,221 of record JAGDQP010007906.1, on the reverse strand, counting down.
TTCTATTTAAATAACAGAAGGGAAAAGCCAAGAAGAAAAAGCTATGTATATCCAAAATTTCAGGAATTGATGTATCAGTCGGTTCGGATTTAAGAGGTGGGCACTCCCTCCCTCTTTGGTGGGAATTACGCCAATCTCTCAGAGAAATATTTTTCTCAATGTTATAAAATGTACAGAAATGAATATGAATCATTTCTTGGTAGCTTTCAAAGTTAATATGTATTAAAGTTATGTAGCTGTATTTTTCTTCTCGTGTATAATTACTTTAAAGTGAAGTAATTCTATTTGAAATTTAAAAAAAGGACATAGCAGTCAACTTACGTGAGTACTTTGTTTGAAAATAACGGATTCCATTTTATTTTTCGCTTTTCTTGCATTGCCTAAAGGCAGTCGTGAGAAGTCTGCTTCCGAAGAACAGATGGATCAGAAAACAATAATAATAATAATAATAATAATAATAAAATAATGACTTCATTGTATTACTTCAGTATTCAGAGAACATACACAAGTCAGCAATACACTGTCAATCGTACGCTTTATGAATATTAACATTTCCAGTAACTCGGTGACCTCATAGTGTTGAAATAGTGTACGAATGTTTTTCCATCTTTAGGGAAATCCACTCACTTCTGCCAAATGGAATTAAAAAAAAAAATTCAGTTTTAAAATTAAAACAAGTTAGAGCTTTGATTCTCATCTAACAATCGCAAAGACTCAGGTCCCTTGATAGAATTCTAGCCACGCAAGCATTATTTTTTTAAAAAATAGGCTGGCAACACTAACAGCTGCACTGATTAGGTTCGGAAAAATCAACAGTACTTGAGTCGAATAATGCTTGTGCCAAGTTTGGCGCAGCGAGATCTAAAGTAACGATCTTCAACAAAAGATGGCAGCACTACCTCCCGTGTATGTCTAATGTATTTTCACTGTTATACGAAATTTCCTTGCTGCTCCTACAAATTCAATCCTAGAGAGTTCAAACTTTCAGGGAAGAAAGTTCATAACTAATTCAAGCGCATGATCGATGCCGATTTTTAATTTTCTTTTTTGTTCACTGTTGAGAGAGTATTATTGTTATAGGTTTCAATACTCACAACAACAATGCTCTTGAATTGGTTGTTAACTTTCTTCCTTGAAAGTTTGAACTCTCTAGGCTTGAATTTATAGGAGCAGGAAGGAAATTTCGTACAGCGATACGGATACATTAGACATATACGGAGATAGTGCTGCCATCTTTTGTTAGAGATCGTTGCTTTAGATTATCCTTAATGGAAGGAATTTGAATAATTATTTTTCAAAAAAATAATGGGCTGGCAACACTGAACCACTGCACCAATCTGGACGATTCCAGGCGCTCTGAGCTAGTCTAGGCAAGACCTTTCCAACGACACTACAAGCATCTATATACACCTTGTAGTTCCTGAGATTTAATTTCCGGACCTGGACGGACGGACACCATGAACGGGAAAAGTACGATCGCTTTCTCAAAGACGCTAACAACCGGAGAAAAACTTATTTCAGATCTGAGTTCAATGATGCTGACTTATTAGTGCCTACTCTGAAAGCGGCAGGTACTTCTAATTTGGATAGCCTTCTCCATTTCAAGAAATCACGCTAGTATTAACCTCCTACATACACTACAGCACGTTGACATCAGGTTCCTCTAAATTTAAACTATAAACTTCTTTTGGTCCTATTCAAAGAATTATTTATTGAAAGTTAAATAAAAAGTTGTGGGGAGGGTTTTTTGAAAATTTTCCACTTTGATGTTTCGTATGTCCTATTGCTCTTACAAGGAGACCGTCAAAAAGTTCATATTGAAACCTATCCTGAAATTTTGCTATAACAATAAAGGATCTACGTCCTATAAAGAGATAAAAAGAACACTGGCGTAACAGCCTATAGGCCCTGAGCCTGCCTCAACGCCATTTGTTAGTGTTTGGTGAAACTACACTGTAAAAAATAGTTGTGTTAATTCAACACAATGCGGTGTCCCAGCGTGACTACCACTTTTGTGTGTTAAATCAACACAATACACGGTGTTGATTTCGGTACTGGAAGAAAAAAAAGTTACGGCTGTAGCTAGATTTGAACATGGGTTGCTCAGTTAGAAGTCAAGCGTCTTACCGACTTCGCTAAATCGTCAGACGGAAAGAGTACTAGATTGAAACAATATAGAGGATTTAATAAATCATGCTGAACCGTAAACACAAACAAAGTTACTCCCACGACTTATGTCATAGTTTAATCACTTTTTCATTGGTCAATTAGGGATCACAATGCCCATTTACTGAGAATATGTTCCATTTCTATGAAAGTAAGCGCAGCATTCGACATATTATTACGATAAGAAAGCAGTAATGCTGCTCAAGTGTTTGGCTGTCGCCATCTTGCTTGCTTTCATAGAAATAGAATTATTCTCAATGAATGGGAATTCTGTTTTCCAATTGACAAATAGGAAGTGATTAAAGCATGTCATAAGTCGTGCAAGTAACTTAGTATGTTTTGGGGGTTCAACAACATATATTTGAACCCATACACTGTTTAAATCTATAGTGTAGTCGTTTAATTCAAATGTTGTTCATTAAATATCGTTTGCATCTACTTCATTTTCTGTCCGACGATTTAGCTCAGTCGGATCAAGTATGACCTAAGTGCAACTATCCGTTCGCAGGTTAAAACTGTATACGAAATTACTCAGTCCCAACAAAAGGTAAATAGCAAACAAGAGATATCTCAGCCTCAATTTAATTGGAAACAAATCTGGCGAAATATACATAATCCTGTGTTAAATGTGAAACAACGATCCACTTGGTATAAAGTTGTTCATAACTTGGTACCAACCAAAAGTAAATTAACTAAAATTAAACTCAATGCCGATCCAAATTGTGACATTTGTAAACAACCTGATACTGTTCAACACCGTTTACGTACATGTGCAAATGTACTGCCAATCTGGCACTTCGTTGGAAATATCCTGAGAATTATCTGTCGCTGTACTTTGCAATCCTTTCCATTAACAATGTTCCTGTTTCCAGATTTCAATTATTTTCCAACACAAAAGCAAAATACTGTAATCTGGTTGTGTGGTGTTACTATTGAATATATCTTGACAACAACGCATTGCACCTTACAGGACTACAAATACCACATGATGAAAGAAAGGTGGAAAATTTCACCTGACAATGTAAAAAAGAATTTTGGAAACTTTCTTAATGTATTTGATGAAAAGTTATAACTATTTTGTTAACATTTTACGTGAATACTAAATATTGTTTTACTGTGTTTCTATGCTAAAGTAACAAGTAATGAGTTACAGTTAAAATGTCAGATAACATTATGTATAATTATTGGTGAATAAAGAAAGGTTAAAAAAAAAAAAAAAAGTCGGTAAGACGCTCGACTTCTAATTGAACAACCCATGTTCAAATCTCATTGCCTCCGTAACTTTTTTTTCGCAGTTCCGAAATCAACACCGTGTGTAGTGTTGATTTAACACACAAAAGTGGTAGTCACGCTGGGACACCGCACTGTGTTGAATTAACACAACTATTTTTTACAGTGTACGTCCACCTGAGTAACGGCTGTGTGGTCATCATTGCGCGTACCTAACCACGAACAGGCGTATCAGGAGCTTACCAGACCGAGTGTGGCCGCCACGTCTTTATTCACGTGATTCCCCAATTTGCCTCACGACGCTGGGTGGACGCCGAAAAGTGGGACTCCAGTCGGGAATTGAACCCGGGACCACGCGGACATGACCTCGCTCTAACCACTAAACTTTGGAGCCCCTTTATAGAGAGATAACATACAAAAAATTAGTTGCCCATATTAAATGCAAGGTACCGAAATAGGGGTTGGAGTATAGATGTGAAGTACACAAAAAGTGTATTTTTATATGATTCAATCAACAGAAGTCACTTCTGCTTCACTTTCGTCCTGGAATAAAACACTGATGAGTTGGAGCGTCAGTCAACTTCCACACCGCGGCACTTCTCGTCAGGGACGTATTTAGCGGGGAGGGGTCTGGACCACCCGAAATTATGATTATTATTTGTAAAAATAGACAAAATTATATTAACTAGACAAAAAAATCGGGGGCTCCAGACCCCCTAAATACGTTCCTTGGCGAGGAGTGTTGCGTGATGGGAGTGACGCTACAACTCGCTAGTGTTTCATTCCAGGACGAAACTGAAGCAGAAGTGACTTCTGTTCATTGAATCATTAAAAAAAAAACACTTTCTGTACACTTCGACCAAATTCCTGCCCCTTACTTGGTACCTTGCAGTTAATATTATGCGCGCCTTCTTTACATAAACATATTTAAGTTATATTCGATCCACTACTGGATAAAGCCTCTTCTCGGACGAAGGAGATTGGTCTACAGCTCCTACGATGACCAGACGTGTTGGGAGAGGAGAGTATAAGCTCTCACACTGTGATCGTCATTGTCTTTTGTTCATAGCAGCTCCCGAATTGCATGACGATATTGAGTGGGCACCGTTGCAGGTCACATGCCTTGGAAAAAATCCTTAGCAGCGCCAGGAATCGAACCCAGGACCCCTCAATCTGTAGTCAGCAAAGCTAACCACTAGACCAACAGCGATATAATCTCTTTATAGGACGTAGGCAGGGTTTCCGCCAGGATTTTCAGTTTGGGGTGTAATGTCAAAATTGGGAGGGTCTGAGTTAAGTTTTGCACGGTTTTCTATCGATTTTTCACAGTAAAAATTTTAAAGTTGGGGGGGGGGGGGTGTCAGAGCCAGCGCAAAGCCAATCGGCGTTCTGTTCCAAATTTTCGTTGCGCCCTCATAAATAGTAATTTCCGAACTCATACGATACCCTCGCACCCAAAAATTGTTGTTGCTACCCCAAATTTGTGGCGCTCTGTTCGGAGGAACAGTTCGAACATCCCTCGATCCGGCCCTGGGTGTTGTCCAAACTTTCGGGGGGTGGGGGGTGGGAATTAACACCGCCACAGGGGGAGTCTGAGGGAATCACTGGACGTAGGTTCTCCTAGCAAAATTTAAGGGTATGGTTTCGATATAATATCATTGACTTGTTAGATTAAAATCGGTCATTCACCCTATTAATTCCTGTACTGTGGATATAGTCTCTTCACTGTGTATAGACAGGAATCGAATGAAGGTGCTGCAGTTTTCAAATGATGCCTAGTTATATGAAAACTGGTTGTGAAATATGCAGACAGTAATGCGTACGTCGCCTGGGATATTTTAAGATATGTGCATCATTAACCGCCATTTAATAATAGCGTATATATATTTTCTCTCTCTCTCTCTCTCTCTCTCTCTCCCTGTGTATGTGTGTGCAAACGTGATGTTGAAATATTTCATTCGCCCATTATCAGTTAATACTTTTTGTTAAAAAAGGAAGAAATTGTAGTCTTGTTGATAATAGACCACCCTGTATAAACCACCTGTTATTATTGTTATTATTTATTTTTTCTTCTCTCTTTTAAAGTTTGTCTTGTTGGTCACTGCTAATAAGAGCAAAAACAATCGACTGTTCATAATTAATCCGGAAATAACAAAGAATCCACAGGGTCTGCCGTCTTTTTAACAAGAATGAAACTGGTTCATTTCACTGCCCTCTAGCGGTGAGTAAAAGAAATTACTCAGCGTTTTCATCCACGAGAAATTTTACGTGATTCGCTTCTATTATGCTTGAGTTCATCAATTGTTTCGGAATATATCGAGTATTGAAGTGTTGTTACGTGATGAACACGGATATATGACCCCACCAGGAATATTTCTTGATGAATCTAGAATATGCCTGGAATATTCCAAGAATGTCCTGGCTCGTACGTCGAATATGCGTTTTGCGAAAATTCCAGGAAAATATTAATATTTCTTTAATATTTCTTAATAATACTTTGATGATAGGTTTTCATCCCAAGTCTTATGACCGGAAGGTCCCTGGACATGGTGAAACCATGGTGTTTGTCATTGCCTTCCATCGGATGAAGATGACGTTCTAACAATCGGCCTCAGAAATACTTGGTTCCCCACTTGTTATTGAATGTGGGACCCCTCGTTTATAAGGCAGCCATCGTTACGACTCCCCCATCGCGGACATAGTAATATTTTAGTTCTCACAGGAAAGGGTCACGGTTCTCAAACACACAAATCCTATTCACACCGAATACATCGCAAGCAACATAACGAGATATGTAATTACCAAAATTTAAGGTTCCATGGCCCAGGGGGAGGGGAGCTAGGGGCTCCGGAACTTCGAATGTCACAAAAATGTATATAAAGGCAGTACAGTGAGGTTGTAATGGAATATCATGAAAACGGGAAAAGTAATCAAAATAAAACTTGCACAACATATAACTGACCACAAGTAGTAACAAAAACCATAAGCAGTGTTGCCAACGCAGAACAAAGTTACATTTTTTTAAATAGCATTATATAGCAATGAATGCAGAGTGGAAAAGTACTGGCAATAGAAAATAAAATAGTACAAGTTGTTTGCACAGTGTTGCAAACTATGGAATATATATGAGCTGAAAGTTGTCGGGTTAGAAAATATATGTGGAGACACAGGCCAATATGCTGTTATCTGGAATAACAGTAAAAACGCTAGTCAGTACGTATACTACCGAGGGTTGGGGAATAGTGAAAGCATTGTCACCACTGAACGGAACCACGTGCCAAGTAAGAGACATTTAAAAGGCACCAGTAACAAACAAAAGAACATTGTGAACGCTGGTACCATAGTGTTGCAATCTTCGTGTTGGTGTGATACTTCTTCCAAAGTTTGCAACACTGTGCAACCAAGTTGTACTATATTCTTTTCTATTGCCAGTACTTTTCCACTGTTGTATTAATTGGTATATAATGCTATTTATAAAAATGTAACTTTGTTCTGTGTTGGCAATGGCAACACTGTTTATGTTTTTTTTACTACTTGTGGTCAGTTATATTGTATTGTGCAAGTTTTATTTTGATTAATTTTCCCGTTTTCAAGATATTCCATTAAAACCTCACTACTGCCTTTATATACATTTTTGTGACATTCGAATTTCCGGAGCCCCTAGCTCCCCTCCCCCTGGACCATGGCACCTTAAATTTTGGTAATCTACATATCTCGTTATGTTGCTTGTGATGTATTAGGTGTGAATAGGATTTGTGGGTTTGAGAACCGTGACCCTTGCTTGTCACTTGTCAGTAATTTCTACACCAAACGACCATAGCTCACACCAGACAAATGCTGTACTGGTAACTTCAACTTAGGCCCTGGGGACTCCTCGCGTCCTTTCTCCTACTCTATCACGCCCTGAGTCTTAGATGCCTAAAGGTCACAAATAAATTTATATTCAGTAATTTCTACACCTTTTAAAATCGTTAGATGGTTAAAATAGAGGAGAAAAAATAAACTGGCAATCCTGTTATTTGAGGAATTATCGCAGGCTTTGAAACACATACGGTGGTTCTGGTAGTCAGTATAATTGGACGCTTTTTACAAGTTGTTTTGTTGCATGTACAACAATATCTTGCCTCCAACAGAAGAAATTATTACTTCCTTAAGAGGGCTCCTCGCTCCAGTACCCCCATTTTTAACATTTTTCAAAATATTTCAAAAACTAAGAGCACTATCAAAAATGTAAGTTCATAGCGCACTTGTACTTACAAACGATCTCGAATTTTTGTCGACTGATGACTGCTCAGACTTCAATTAAATAATGACGTCATAATATTTGGAAACGTATCACTCGTGAATGGACACGATCTCGAGATCGCTGTCCATTGCATTTTATAGCAATTCGTAAGTTCTAGTGCCCCATGAATTTACATTTTTGATAATACCCTTAGCTTTTTAAATATTTTGAAAAACGTTAAAAATGGGAGAGTTGGACCGAGGAGCCCTCTTAAGAATGTAACCTGCAATTACTGAGATAATAGTTCGCTGATTCTTTTTCCAGGTACAAGTTAGATACCATAGATATTTTTATTCTCTATTAATACAGGAATATACCTTCATGATGACAAGCCAATATATTCCAAAAATTTTAGAAATGTTTCTGGTATTTTACGGATTATAAATTAAATATTCCTGGAATAAACTGTGTTGTCTAGGATTTATGTTAATTGTATTGTAAAGAGAATAACCGGGTAAACAGTATAATCGGAAACTAATACAATAAAACCAATATTCCAAGAAATTTAATATCGTGGAAATAGAATATTGTTGAGTAGCAAATATTGCTTAGTTACTATATCGTAAACATATCGAGGTCCAGTCCATTCATTAAATTTGACTAAACCCTGCTATATTCGTTATGATGACTGCGCACGAATGTAATTTACGGCCTTTAGACATTTAAGGCTCAGGCCGGAAGAGGGGAGGGAAAAGGATTCGGGAAAATGTCGGTTAGGGCCTAAGTTGAAGGTGCCATCCCGGCATTTGCCTGGTGTGGCTGAGGAAATCCCTGGAAAAACCTCAATCAAGATGGTGGAACCCACGAAACCCCTGGGGTCAAACTCACGACCTCCCGGATACTATGCCAACGCTCTACCAATGAGCTACGGCGGCTCGACTGCGTGCGAATCGACAGTGATTGTTCATGATACATATTTGCAATGTAGAAACAATAGAAACTTAGTCTCTCTACCTGTAGAGGTATTCGTAAAAGATTGGTTTTAATCTAAAAGGTAGCTAAATGTTTGATATAAATATAAAGACAAGCTCGTAGCCCAGGGGGGCTGAGCCCCTCTATCCCCCACTAACATTTTTCCTAGTCCCCTACCAGTACTTTACATATATACATGTAGTATGCATGTGTGAATATTGCCATAACCTTTCACCCTAAATTGGGCGTAGATAAAGATTAAATGAATTTTATGGGTGGTAACAGCACTATGGCTTACACCCGTCCACTGACGGTTTTCGATCCTGTATCAAAACGATGCTATATATCTACTCACAATCAGAGATATGACAAATTTTGACATATTCCGTTACAAGTAAAGGTCACGAATCATGAATCGGGAATCCGAATGGGACATGTGCCAATCGATGGAGCATAGTGAAATCATTACTATACGAAAATCTTACCAACAGAGGACATCCATGTCGAACGCTAGAGCAAATCGAAGTTAATATGGAGGTCTAAATCCGACGAGCTAGCCAAATTCCTTGTGCGGGACCCTGTGTGGAGGCCCATTGGGCCCATGTTCGATTTTTGAGCCCTATGGGGCCCACTCAGGGTCCCGTACAAGGAATTTGGCTAGCTCATAGCCCTTAGCGCTTATGCTTTGCTGTAAATTTTGTTTGTTGCAATTTCTCGAAACAGCGCATTCTAACCGAGATATTTAGCCGTTCCGGAATTTCTCACCATTAATCAATTTTCGGGCCTGTGGGGCCCATGGCCAATATTCTACATTGTTCCAAGCACATTTTATGAAGTAATTTTCCCCGTAGATGCAGAATCCGCAATGAAAAGTGGGGTCCTGTTTGAAAACCCCAACTAACTGATACTAACATGATATCAGATGATCCAATGGAACAGCATATGTACCTGTACATACGATAGAGTATCGAAGTCCATCTTACAGAAAACTCATGCGGAATCAGCATGCATTGTTTTGTCTTCACCAGCTTTCTTTTTCAGAATCACAACAAATATGAAGTAGTTGGCATACCTAATATGTTAGAAGTTTTCGCAGACATCAACAGAGTGCAGCACAAACGCGTATTTACGCAGTTAGTTCGGGGATCTCATATTAGGAAACGGTTTCATATTCGGTGCCTTTATTCTCTATATAAATATTTCTACGATATTTCGCAAGAGGTTCTTTTGTTTCGTCTTTACGATTTGTAGTTCTCGCAACTATCTGCGCCAGGCTTTGAAACTGATATATTTTTATTTGACAATCTAATCACTACCCTATTGGGACATCTCATCCCCCGAGTGCCTGCTATGTTACAATTCCTTCTATGTTATGATGTAATTTTCGAGTTTCTGAAATACATACATCCATATGGGCTTGCCTTCAATACTGGAATGGCTTTTCCGATCTTGTGTTAATGCTCTGAACGCTTCTTTGATTTTTAGCTACACAAAACAATCTACTGAAACAGAGATAATAAGATAATGTCCGATAAAGGAAAAATGAAATAAGGAGAAATCAGCTTTATTCGTTTATATTAGCGTTGTTCACGAATAATAGGCCCCTATCCATTAACCTTAAGACGCCAAACGGCTCAAGGGCTGAGCCAGCATTTTAAACCTCAGTAGCTCAGCTCCTAATTAACCTAGAGGGATGATTTAGGTGTCAATCTCTTCAGGAACAATGAAGCTTTCGAACGGTGTGCATTTCATCCATGTCGGGGGGCCCGCGTTGGAGGGGCAAAGTTGGGTGTTTTAGTTGTCCCTCCCCCTCAGTATATGGGTGGGCAACTCTCCCCAAAGGAGCTACAAGCAGAAAAATTGGTACCAATAAAGATAAATTAATATACTAACTAGTGATACCCAGTATATGGCCATTGGGCTTGCGATGGGTAAATTTAAGGTTACGACAAATAACAGTGTTGCCAGAATCCCGCAAAAGTCAAAGAAACGTGTTTTTTGAATTTCTTCTTTCTCTTTTACGAGTTGGGCACAAAAGTTACCTCGTTGGAATCTGTGTCCCATAAGCTTTCCAACGAGCTATCGTTCATTTCCCTGTGACAATTAGGGGCGATGTTATAAATAAGGGTATGCGATAGTCCATCAAAACAAAATATACAGGGTGACCATAGAAGGTACGACGTTCCGAATTGTTTTCTCCCTTGCTATTGCACCTACACCCTTCATTTTTTATATGATTGTTCCCAATATCTGGTGTATATGTGAGAATTGTTTTTCTTGTGTACGACAAATAACAGTGTTGCCAGCCTCCCAGAAAGTGCAAAAATTTATATCTATATTTTGTATTTTTCTAAATTTCCTCCTTCTTCTTCTTCTACGGGTTGAGCACGGGGGGGGGGGGCACAAAAGTTGCCTCGTTACAATCTGTGTTCTATTAGCTTTCCAACGAGGTATAGTTCATGTCCATGTGACAATTAGGAGGAGTACTAGGGCCGCCAACGGTTTTCTTGAAATTCCTGTCCGACGTAATAACCTTTGTAGATGAGAATGATTTTGACTTATTTCTGCCATTTTCTGATTCTTTAAAGAGCGAATTTCTTCTGATCTCAGTGGTAAGACTGTCACCGCTTTAAACGATATTTATGTAAAATGTGTACTCAGCATTTCTCTACGAAATACAATAAAACTACCGTAAATGAGACATAAGATAAGTATTAAACAATTTTCTAGAAGAAAAACAGGATTGCTAGACAATACACACCCTCGATTTGCAGAAATACTTGTATTATAGCATAGTAGTAGTAGTAGTAGTAGTAGTAGTAGTAGTAGTAGTAGTAGTAGAAGAAGAAGAAGAAGAAGAAGAAGAAGAAGAAGAAGAGGAGGAGGAAGGGTAGGAGGAGAAGGAGGAAAAGAAGGAGAATTAATTCAATGATCTAAAACTAAAAAAACTAAACTAAGCGGCGCGACAGTACCTAAGGGTCTTGACTGTCAGAAGGCTGTATTACCTTCAAGTTACTAGTCGGTTGCGTGGTCAGCGCAACGGCTCTTTCCAGCCGTGTATCTTACTTTCATGACCACAGTCTGCTACTTCTTTTAATCAAGTAGCTCCCTTGTCCTCACGATGCAGGGTCAACACCAACATTTTTAGTCCCCCACCAGGAATAGATCGCGGGACCGCTCGCACAGAAGGCGAGTGCGCTACCGACTAGGCTACCAAGGAGGCTAATTCAATGACCACATAAATTAATATCTAGTAAAACGGTATTCTTTACGTGCATTCTGTATCTCTTTTAGGTCCCTTGATACACGGAAGAAATTAGTTTTAACTAAGTCAAGATTTTTCTAGGTTAATGACCAAAAGGGTTGCACATAACCTACTGGTTATTTATCACAACCCTTTCGAGACATGAAAGTACCTAATTCTGTAGGTAAATGGTAACCCATTGAAAAAGGTTAACAGAAATCAGGGTAAAAACAACCCATTCGTGGGTAGCAAGTTACCTACACGATTGGTACAAGAAGGAATAAACAAACAACACGGTTAATTTAAACAACATGATTGACCCACTGCTCGGTTATGCTAAACGTTTAATGTGCAGGTAAATTTGACGTTCTGAGAATTAGTTATTTTTTTAACCTTAATGAGGGTTAGCTGAACCGAGTCTCGTGTATACGAGATGGCGGTCATTGAACACTGAGGGGCTTCCACATGGAAGCTTTGTACCAACGCCAAAACGTTAACGTGAAACTTAGGAAGTAACCTAGCAACCCTAAATCTAGGAATGTAGTGTTATATAAATTATTATTAATATTCTATTAATGACAAAGTGTAATATGAAACATTGAGATTCGTATAATGAATATCACAGTAGTGTAACTTGGGAAATACATGCATTATCGACCATTAACTTCAGCTGATCGGTGGAGTAGTTGGTAGCACTTCGGACTGCTACGCATAAGGTCCGTGGTTCGATCCCAGCCTGGCGCACATTTTTTTTTACAAAGATAGCTATAATAAGCTATATGTAGTGTAAATAATAACAGTAACTTGCTTCAAAATAACCTACGTGGAGGGTTACACCAACCCACTGGATCTAACCTTTTTAGCTGGGTTGCTGTAACCTTGTACTTATTAGGCTCTATATTTACCAACTCACTCTGTTGCATTAACCCATTTTTGGGTTGCTAGTAACCTTTTATTTCTTTCCGTGTAGCAAGGTATAGCAAAAGAGACCTATTATTCCCGCTTATGGTGTTCGTGTCCTAAAATTCGAGATTGGTGGAGTGAATCAGGTTCCATCTGCCGGATAGTCTGGGTACTATCTTCATAACCAGATCATTTGGTTTCCAGATCTACCACTAGATGGCTGTAGCTATAATTCGCTTTGTAATTATGCTAGAGAATTGGAGTAAGCGTGGAAATTTTAAAGTAGTCAAAGCGTACGTGCAGGAAGAAAGGAAAGTTGTCGGTGGGGCAGAGGGGCTTGTCCCCCCGACTTCTTACATCTGAATTCCGTAGTAGTTGAAATTAAATGTTTCTCTATGGGAAGGGACCGGAGCCTTTCCGATTATTAATAGAATCGCAGATGCAACTTGTTTCTTTCTGTGTCTGATCGATTGATGAATAAACGTCCTAAACGATCTTCTGCTAAGGATGTGCCGTACAGTTATTATTATTATTATTATTATTATTATTATATTATTATTATTATTGTAAAAGTTGGCTCTGAAAGGACGGGCACGGGACTTGAACCTGTGACCACACACACTTAAAAGAGCGTGATAACCTCTCAGTCAACCAGGAACCCCTCTATATATGAGTGTGTATGTGCATATAAATACACTAGACTCTCGCTAATCCGGCCCTTAGCAGTCCGGCCTCTCAGTAGTCCGACCCACATCCGGCCTCTAGTCGCTCAAGCAGAAATGACGCTCACAACAATGAATTATCGTGTACAACAATGTTGTTAGTTAAAAATGTTAACAATGCTATACATACGTATTTGAAATTGTGACTTTCTTACAGTAAAGTTCAGTACATCCTATGTCTTTGGATTTAATAAAGTACAGCCTGTATAGTCCCTGTGTGTTTAAACTAGTAATTTCCGACCCTCTCAACAATCCGGAACTTCCGCGAATCCGGCAGCCATGTGAAAGGAATGGTCAGATTAGCGAGAGTCTAGTGTATGTGCATAAAGATTCATAGACAATTGTGAATGGACAATTATTATTTTATTTATTTTTGTCAAGTCAGTCATCGTAGCTACGTACCTAAGCAATTTTCGAAACTAAATAACTTGTCAAAGATACGTAATTTTGAAACAATATTGTCTGGAAAGTTACTTTAATTTTAATTTTAGTAGGTACGAATGTCAGGATTTTTCAATATAATTACCAGAAAATCGAAATTTTTCTTCACTAACGCAAATTCCCAGACAGACTTGTCACCATCCCAATATGTCGAAAATTTATTCCTGATTTTTGCTGATAGGTAGTTGGCAACACTGACTCATCTGCGCCATTTGAGACATTATGCTTTCTCTCATAGTCACGGGAGGTTTTTCGGTCCTCTTTGCCTTATGCAGTCTTGTTTATTACTTTTTGTTTGCTTTTTTTCTTAACTTTTGTTTTAGTTCAAAAGATGCGACTGGCCACTTATTCTTCTGCGATGGAGAAAAAAAACGTACACAGTGAAATGCAACGACGGGAAGGGAAAGGGTGAGGAAAAGTGAAAATATCGTGTTGTTTGGGTGCGGAAGAAACATGAGAATAGTCGGAGAGAGAGAGAGAGAGATGTGGAGATAATTTGAGAAAATAAGATGTCTAAATGTAATCCCATCTTTCGAACGACATACAATCATCTTCTTAATTCAAGAATCGTTTGTGAATATAATAATAAAACGATCAGTCGAGTCACGAATAGGAACGCAAATGCGGGTACCTACACAGAAAGAACAGTTTCGTAATGAAAACCAACTATTTGGTTAATATGCAGCGGACCTAATGTTTTTGGTAATCACCACTGAGAAAAATTAGTCGTGATTACCTAAGATTAGTCAGAGCGCCAGTCATGTAGACACTGCGAAATAAGTATCCAGCGTCGTGGATGAGGTTTGAACTCGAACCGCCCGATCCGTAGACAGGCACGCTACCGCCTGAGCCACGGCGACTCCTATACTTCTCGGGTAGTAAATTTAATTATAAGCTTATTTTATTATTTTCTGCACAACTCTGATCGAACTTCGGTAACAATCTGTACGCTTGTAAATGATTTTCAAAGTGTATCGTATATCAGTCTGTTATTATTATTACCGTACCGCAGACTATCACGATCAGTCTGTTTAATAATACCCACTGGCGTTACAGACCGAAAGGTCCTGAGCCTTCCACAACGCCATCTGTCCGCGATTGGTGGAACTGCGTCCACCTGAGTTACGGCCGTGTGGTCAGCATTGCGCGCACCTTGACCACGGACAGGCGTATTAGGGGCTTCCTAGACCAAGTGGTCTAGGTCTTTATTCACGTGACTCCCCAGTTTGCCTCATGACGCTGGGTGGACGCCGAAAAGTGGGGTGCTCCAGCCGGGATTTGAACCCGGAACCACATGAGTCCATCGCTCTAACCACTAGACTGTGGAGCCCCGATTAGTCTGTTTACTTCCTTGTTTGTTTATTGAGCATTCTGTAGTCAGTAATCGGGGAAACCAAACATTTAGTAGGAATTTGAATTTTATTTATGGCCTTTAGGCATCTAAGGCTCAGGCCGAAATAAGGGAGGGAAAAGGATTCGGGAAGGTGTCGGCCAGGGTCTATGTTGATGTTACCATCCCGGCATTTGCCTTGTGTGACTGAGAAAAAAAAATTGAAAACCCTCAGTCAGGATGGTCGGCCGCTGGGATCGAACCCACGACCTCCCAAATGCTACGCCAACGCTCTACCACTGAGCTACTTTTTCTTAATTTAAACTTTCCTCGCCCTAAAGCGGGCCTTTCTTTATTCAATTAATTCTATCAGTCCTTTTAACTTTACCTTACGGACCTTTAACTTTACTTTACCTAGCTACTGACAGCACAGTTAAAAATCACATCTATGCCCGAGGCGGGATTCAAACCCGCGATCCTTGAGTCGCTAGACTACCGCATTATCCACCACCAACATCTGGATGTGCAAAGCTACGGCGGCTCGGTAACATTTGGTAGGGGGGAAACATTTTATGACTAATGTGAACCATTACACTTTTTAAACAAATCATTTGGGCACTGTTACCTCTACTGTTTTTGTTTTTGTTCCAGGAAGCTATACCAGGTCGTGGATAACAAAATAAATTCCTATATTCATCGTAATACAGGGTGTCTACCACCCTGGAAAAACTGGAATACTCAGGGAATTTTATAAATTTGTAAAACTCAGGGAAATCTATAAATTATTAGAGATACTCAGGGAAATTCATGAGGTGCATCTGTCCATATTTGGTAATAGCACTGCCCCGGCAAGGCGCGGAGGTCATGGGTTCGATTCCCACTGCTGATCAGATTTTTTCAATGTGTTAAAATCTTCTATTTTAAAGAAATTGCGGGGTTTTTTTCACTTGTGAAATACCAATACTGTACAAGATGTTTGGACTGGGTGGTGGTTGGATTAAACAAAATATAATTGGGTATTATTTACGTGCTTCATTATACTAAAAACTCAGGAAATTTGGAGAAAATTATCATGGAAAACCTGAAAAACTCAGGGAATTTCAAGTTTCAAAATTAGTAAACACCATGTAATAGTCTGCTGCAATAATTACAACAACAACAGACTGATATATGACAGACAAAAAAAAAAAAAAAAAAAAATGGTCCGCTGTATATCTGGTGTAGTAAAAAGTAATCCATTATTTTGCCAATAGATGGCTCAGTGATCTGTATCTCGCGTTGTATAAGTCCGATCGGGTTCAACGAGATGGCGTTCAAACGATGAGATTGCGTACTACAAACACTGTTCAGATAGTTGTGATGAGTTGACTCGGTGTTGTGTGAGCGCGCGTCAAAATGGACACTAGCAAAGAGAAAATACGCTATATTTGACAGTTTTTCTTCGA
>JAGDQP010007906.1:0-43543 GCA_022664845.1 Lepisma saccharinum | reverse complement strand
AATTTGTAGCGAAAACGTATTCCGTAAAAAAGTGTGTGATGCATAAACCGTGTTTACACCGTCCACACCTTATTACGACGATAACTGTGCACAAGTCGCAAAATGCTGCACAATCTTTGAAACAAAATGTTACGGGATTTTCAAACTCAGGTGGTTTTTCTTCCAAATAACCGCTTTTCTACCACGCATACCTAATAAGATTTTCAAATCTGGGCGACGAAAACTGATTATGAATCAGTGAGTGGATTATTATTAATTATCTTTGTCTTTCATTACATACATCAACCAATCGCTGGTTACACTTAATCGGTCGTTATATAATCGAGTCGAAATGTTGATCCTACTTTCAGCACCACTATTCCATTCAACAACCTATTTCAACGCTAAAGAAAGTGAAGACGAAAATTTCGGGCATCAGAGTTAAAGTACGAATAAATTGTATTATCAGAATTAAACCTACTTTCCCAGTTTAGAGCCTGTTGCGTTATTCAAGGTTTAATACGGGACCCAAATATACTATAAATCACTATAAATGAGCACCCCGACTAGTGAGAGGCGAGGGACTCACTATAAATGATTCCCCGAATAGTGAGAGGTGACGAGACTTACTTTAATCAAGCATCCCGTTAACATCAGTACAGAAAGGGGTTTCAAAACGGTCTGCCACCTTCTCGCAGTAACCCCTGCCAACTATAATTGTTCTTGGCTAGCTGCAGAGTATTTCAGACCAGACGGCGTTTTGTAATTGTAATCACCATATTGGATCCGCCATTTTGAATTTTGTACTTTTGACGTCCGATTTTGAATCAGCTGTCCTAACCCTCCCCATCCCTGGCAGTATGGTTTCTTATACAATAAATGATTGTTTTCTGTCTATGCTTGGAGACCATCCCTAACGTTCAAAGGGTGATTTCTACCTTTAAACCCGCACCATTGCCGAAATAAAAGAATACGTGTCGATTATTTTTCGATGTTCTACAAGTATGCAGAGTTGCATTAAAATCGGTGAGTTACACTTCCGTAAGTCTCCTTGTTAGTGATTCACAGCGAATAGCCTGTTAAAATTCTAGGACTACAGACCTGGGAACCTCAGGACGGTTTTCAAAATATGTTGTTTTCTTTTTCAAATGAAAAAAAAAAATCGAATTATTTGTAACTTGGAAAAAGTGAAAACAAAATTATATTTTGAACGTTGAACAGATCATACGTAACTTCAAGGTTGAGTGTCGTAAGGACAGCAACGGTTTTTTTATTGGTAGTAGTAGTAGTAATAGTAATAGTATTTCCTAAAGGTACAACTTCAATTTTTGTTCGTCTCCTTTAGTCACCAGACACAAAAAGAAGTCTCAAAAAAAAAAAAAAAAAAAAAAAAAGAGGACCTTTCTCAACTTTTGTAGTTAATTGGGAGAGAAAGTCCGCGCGTCGTGTCCGGTGAACATCTCACAGCTGTAATTGTGGTTTGGCTAGAACTAGAGCTTACGTGACGCTCAGATGTTCTAATATAGATTTTTCTTCCTTCAGGTGTGATGTAACAAGGTCAAACACTTCCTTCAAGTATATTGAAAACCAGCGACTCTCGCACAAACATGAAAACAAATAATATTCTCAAAATAGATGTCGCTACTCAGAAAAAGCGTGTCAAAATAACCAAAGTGCATCCATCAATAAAACTCCTTTGCGAAAATATTAAAACCTTTTAGAAAGCAGTAAAATCGAATGGTTTGTGTATAGCATCTGTATGGAGACAAATCGTGGATTGTAGAAAGAAAATTACAAGCCATCGAAGAAATGTAGATTTTGGGGAGGGGCCATAAACGAATACTTGAGACAATAAAGAAAAGACAAGAAATTGTTCACAACGTTGCTTCTGGAGAAACTGCCTACTTGACACAAGGCTAATTTAAAACAACTATCTCCAACAAGAGATGGCAGCACTAGCTCCATATATTTCTAATGTTTTTTTTTCGGTGTTCCTGCATATTCAAGCCTAGAGATCTCAAACGTTCAGAAAAGGAAGTTAACGCGACTCGAAGGTCCCGGGTTTGAGTCCCGGCAAGGGCATGGGTGTGAATTTTATTGACTAAGGGGCGAATCTTGACGGGACGATGTCCAAAGTTACTAGACTGGCCCATGTAAAAATAAAATTTACGAAACAAAGTGAACTATTTCAAGAGGTCGATTTTTTAATTTTGTTTTTTATTCGTTGTTGAAATCGCCTGATTGTTGTAGTGATGATAAAACCCGGTAACAATGAAGAATTTTCAACAATGGACAAAAATAAAATAAAAAATCGACACGTTTAGAACTCTCGAAATTAGTGGCGTATACTGTGGACTAACTGGGCTACCACCGAAGTCTAAGCTTGTGAACAAATATTGTAATCTGCACGAGTGATAATAGTTTACATGAAAGTGAGAAAATCACAATAGAAAATGTTTGCAAAATTACATTTTTTCTTTCCAAGAATTTGCTATTACAATGTAAACTCTGTGCTTTCCTTGCAAAGTTTATTAATTTCGCTAGTGGTAGTTCAATCTGTAAATCCAGAATACGCCACTGCTTGAAATGGTTATGAACTTCCTTCTATGAAAGTTTGAACTCTCTAAACTTGAATTCGTAAAAGCAGGATTGCAATTTCATGCAGCGAAAATAATAATATACATTCGAGACCTACGGAGCTAGTGCTGCGAATTCTTATCTATCTCGAAGAGAAAATATGCTCTAAGAAAAAAGAAAAGCGGAAAGGTTGGGGTGCATGGAGAGGATTTAACCCTGCCTGAAGGACCTGCCAATGCGTACTGAAAAAGAAGACATTCCCAAAATACCAGCCAGGTTTTCATCAACGTTTAATCAACGTGTCTGCTACTTGTGTACGTGGTTCAAAATCCCCCAATTCTGGATATTATTGGACCCAGGTACCCGGTTTCCTCAGAACCAGTTATTTTAGGATTCGGTTCACTGTTCTTTCAGGATCCGGTTGCCCTCAACCCTACTTTGAATTCCCATTTTTCAGGGAAACTATGAGAGTGAGACCGATACTGCTGTCGAAACGTTGGAATACACAGAATTCCACTGGCTGATACCGCTAGCGCAGGGTTGCCAACTTTTGAAAATGGAAATATCGGACACCCTCCAGGAGTACGTATGCTCTTAAGACTGTGACATCATCACTCGTCAAAAATGTGAACAACCCGAGTTTCAGCCAGGATTTTCAGTTTGGGAGCGGGTGTAAACTCAAAATTGGGAGGATGTCAGTGATGTTTTGTACGGTTTCTATCGATTTTTTATAGCAAAACTGTCAAGGTTGGGGGGTGCTGTCGAGAGTTAAGGGGTAAACACCCCCGTCACACAGGGGGGCGGGTCTGACGGAAAAGTGATTACTTCACATAAAATTGAGCGATTCGGAGTTCGAATTTAATAACTTTAGTTAATTTTGAAGCATTTATTAAACTTTTCCAGTTTCGGTTGAATCCGCACATGTAATTTTTGTAGTCTACCATCAATAATACTTCGTACTTTAAAACTAAAAAGCAAATACATTTCGCAATATAATTGTGGCATGCACTATTATACTTGAAAAATAAGTCTTTCCAGCTTCGCTCTCCTCTACACTGTAAAAATTGGAAACACTAAATGGATGAAAGTTACTCCGCTTTATGGAGAAATAAAAGTCGAAAATTAGCGTTTTGTTGTATTTACTCTTAAACGTGGATATAGTGTAAGCCTTTTAGTGGAAAGATTGGTAAAATTAACTCCATTTTAAAGTTAAACACTTTCTTTGTAATAGCTTAACGTTAACTGAAAAGGGTTTAAACTGGCCAAAGTGATTTGTCCGAGAACGTTCAGCTTATTTTACGCTTAAAACTCGGTCATTTTCTAATCGAAGTGTAAGCTAAACAGGCAATTTTGAGGTTACGTAGTGTTGTGGATGAAGTTTAAGCCTTAGTTGGATATTCTATAATCCAGTAACAGGAGTAACGTTACTTGCTTGTCACTGAACGGCCCCGCCATTTTGAGTGTTTACATTGCCTTTACACTGTGAACAGCAAAGAGTTTACTGGTGGGCCGAGAAATTAAGTTGGGTATAAATCTTTACACTGTAGCAAAATCATCTCTCCTTTTCTCACGAGACATTCCTCGTAGTAAAATCAAAAACGTGTTAATAATTGACCTCCTTCACAGTACAACCATAGCTCGCTCGGAAAGCCAGAGTCACCAACTGTCTTCGTAGCGAAGTGGTTAGAGCGTTTGACCAGTGTGCTTGTGGACCCTGGATCGAAACCCAATCACTTCAACTATTTTTTTTAATTATAAAGGAATATTTCCTTTTATTCTTTTCTACTTTTAAAAAATGCTCGGATTGAATTAAATACGTTGGAACACTCATATGTATGTAATGTATACACGCATTTTGAAATTTTACGGAAAGTAAAACGTTCAACCGAAAACTGGCTGAATGTAGGTTAATCCAAAAAATGGAGGCAGCTCAGCTGCCTCCATTTTTTGGATGAACGTTGTGTCTCCTATTTTTACAGTGTACTCTCCGTGGCTTGAAGAACCGAAAAATTATTAAATTTGCATTAGAAAACTCCAAGATCTGTAGTCTCATTCTTGCTGAATTGAATCTTGCTGCAATGAATCTTGCTGCTTAAGAATCTTGCAATGAAATGCGAAATTAAAATTGTTCAAAAGTAGCAAATGGTGCAGTTACGGGAGCGACAATAAAAGTATTATCTGAGTTGACAAGTATTGTTGGGTCTATGTCAGAACGCCCACTGGTCAGATCGCCCACTTCTGAAAATGGTCAGAACGCCCACAGAAACGGTCAGATCGCCCACTTCTGAAAATGGTCAGAACGCCCACAGAAATGGTCAGATCGCCCACCAGAACGGCAAAACACGGAAATTCAGAAATGGTCAGGGCGCCCACCGGTCAGAACGCCCACTTCTGAAAATGGTCAGAACGCCCACTTTTGAAAATGGTCAGAACGCCCACCGAAACTAGAAAATGAGTCTTAAAATGAATTTAAGTAAAATAAAAGTAATGTACAATCAACATGCTGCAAAGAAGGAAATATTGATTCACGTAGAGACAATAGGCATAGTTAATGAGTATGTTTACTCAGAGCAACTCAAATCAACGTATGCTAAGTTGATGGATGAAATAAATAGAAAATGCAAATGGCGTGGAGCTCGCTTGGAAGAGAACATTTTCTCAAAAGCAAACTACCAATGTGTCTCAAGAGTAAAGTTTATAAGCAATGTCTCTTACCTGTGATGATATACGGCTGTGAAACTTGGACATTGAATGCGCAAACGACTCGAAGATAAAGACTCACAGAAAGAATTATGATGAGATGCATGATAGGAACAACTATGGATGACTAATGTATTACATTGGATTCCTAGAGAAAAAAAACTACCGAGACGACGTCGAAATGCAAGATGGTTAGATGAAATTAAACGTTTTTCAGGAGCTACATTGATGAGGATTGCAACTGAGCGAGATATGTGGAACGAAAAGGGGATGCCTTTATCCTGCAGTGGATAGAAAACGGCTGAATATGATAATGGTTCCTTAAACGCTTCGTCTGTGTCTCTTCAAGTTAATTAAATAAAAATTCTACTTAAAAGCTAATAGAATGAAATTAACTACATTTATCATGTTTTCATTTGCACGTTGAAAACAGCTTGAATTTTAAATTATATTTCAACGAATATTTTATTTCGTTCATATTGCTTTCATGTGACGTGTTTTCAACTTTCCTTTTCTACTATGATATAGATTTCTGATGCGTTTTTCTAAGGCGATATATTACACTTATTGAGAAATACAAATTTAATAGTAGGGTCTTTTTGAAACGTACAAAATAATTTTACCGTGTTTAGAATGAAATTTAACCGCTGTGTCCATGATTGTTCAGATAGCCAAATTTTTAGAATCGTTTATTAGTGTTTGTTGTAATGGTATTTTCATTTATTTCGTCTTATTTACTATGGCGGAGTTAAGGTCGGTATACTTTCCTTCCACTTAAACATAAATATACATACCAAGTGCACATAATATAACAACATAATAACACCATAGCAGATAATTATACTTAGGAAAAGGAACACACGAACGCAACCTTATCACATAAATATTGTACTCGCTGCTGTAGCTTATGTGCACAGCCCCGGACCCGACTCCGACTCACGCGTTCTGACTAGTAGACTTTGTGAACGTTTTCCCGAGATTTTTTGTTTTCATTATGTTTCTTCAATATCGATTTAATATAAGTATTAAACTGCAAAAAAATTAAAGTAAAGCGTGTACCTTGGTAGGGTTTGTATTTTCTAACCTGAGGGGATCCTGATCATTTTGGTGGGCGTTCTGACCGTTTCTGTGGACGTTCTGACGATTTTCAGAAGTGGGCGATCTGACAGATTATGCATTTGGGCGTTCTGACCATTTTGGTGAGCGTTGTTGCCATTTTTACGAGTGGGCGTGCTGACCGGTGGGCGCTCTGACCATTTCTGAATTTACATGGTTTGCTATTTTGGTGGGCGATCTGACGGTTTCTGTGGGCGTTCTGACCGTTTCTGTGGGCGTTCTGACCACTTTCAGAAGTGGGCGATCTGACCAGTGGGCGTTCTGACAGATTATGCATTTGGGCGTTCTGACCATTTTGGTGAACGTTGTTGCCATTTTTACGAGTGGGCGTTCTGACCGGTGGGCGCTCTGACCATTTCTGAATTTACATGGTTGCTATTTTGGTGGGCGATCTGACCGTTTCTGTGGGCGTTCTGACCACTTTCAGAAGTGGGCGACCTGACCAGTGAGCGTTCTGACATAGTCCCGTATTGTTGAGTAGCTCTAAATCTGTGGGGTGGGGAGAGAGAAAAAGAATAGATAAAACAAGGGTTTGTTGCGAAATAAAACATCCTCATTCTTGAGAAATCAATTAATCCGATTGTATATAATGACAGGTAGGCTTATTTTTCAAGTTTACACTTTATTTTCAAAGAAAAAAGTAGTTTTAGAAATCATTTAATGGCTAATAAAAAAGGCACAAAATGGCAAGAGTTTCATCAAATATGCTATATTTAAGGCATTTCGTATATTTGCATGGCTAAATGCCTCTCCAAATATGCTACATTTAGCCAAAAATAGCCCAAATCGGCATCACTGCCAGCTTGCAAACGATAACATCACTGCGACGGAACAACAAATTCGTTGCGGGATGGAATTGCGCTAGGGCCGTGATCAGTCGGTTATCAAATGCGGTTCATTTTAGAATCCAGATTCAACTAAAGCTACTTTCCACGGAATTAAAAACTAATATGAATAGAACAGAGAATAGGACTAGTAAGAGGAAAAATGGCCGGACATTTAACGTCCGGTTTTGAGGTCGTACCGGACAAGGAGGTCAAAATCAAGTGTCCGGTAAAATACCGGACGGTTGGCAACCCTATTAACCCCCCACGAGCCCCCCGAATTAAATATTCTGGAACAAACACAGAACCCACGCACGTAAACTAGAATTACCCAGATTCACCCCAATGTTACCGAATCTCACCTGCGTTTACTCCAAAACCATTTCCTGATTCCCTGTTTGTGCTAAAGAGCAACTCGTTTGGAGATGTTTATTTGAAATTACGTGTGTATGTACTAAATGCCGTATTTTCAAAAATAAAACAATCTCTAGTGGGCAGTGCTAGATTTTCAGGTCTATAATATAAAAAAAAAGTCTTTCAAACAAAAGAACTCAAATAACTCAAAAATACATAGTAATACAATATAATATTTTTACCAAATAAAAAAAATATATTCAATTATTTTTAGTACAACTCTCGAATTCTTCATGTGAAGCTTTGCGAATTACAAAAATTCGGAATGTTTCTTTTCAATCAAATATGCCCAAAGTCACCACAATATACTGTAAGTACCGAGCTGCCGTAGCTCAGTGGTAGAACATTGGAGTAGCATTCTGGAAATCGTCGGTTCGATCCCAGCGGCCAACCATCCTGACTGAGGTTTTTTTCCTCAGTCACACCAGGCAAATGGCGGGATGGCACCTTCAACATAGGCCCTGGCCGACACCTTCCCGAATCGTTTCCCCTCCCCTATCCTGACCTGAGCCTTACATGCCTAGAGGCCATAAATAAAAGTTCAAATAGCTATTCTGTAGGTAATTAGTGTGTGGACGCTTTTATTTTCTTGTTTTCTGACGTGGAGTGTCTCAGCAAAAAAAAAAAAAAAAATCAATTGTTGAAGATAATATTTCATCTGGACTGTAATTATGTGGCTCAGTGCCTAACCTCAGTTGAGATTAATCATAACCTTATCGACTGTGTGAGCTAGGTAGATCGTTTTAGCCCCTCAATTAGTAAATAAATCGGCTGGGAATATACACTATCTAACTTGAGAGGGAGAGAAGAAATTCCAGATCAAAAACGGGTTCGGAGTCCACTTAAAATTATAGATAGCGGCTTTCGGATTTTACCGTCATCTTTATCAGTACAATATAATGGAAAACCACCATCAGTTCCCCTTGCACGCCTGTTTTTTGGAAAGAACAATTGCACATTCTTCAAAAAAACAAGAAGCTGAAGACTACAGGTTTGGCTAAATGTAGTTATCCATGTTCAAGGTCAAACATAGTGGCAGTCTTTAACACATCAAGTGCTGTGTGCGTTCTTTTAAAAAAAAGTGTCATTGTGCTTACTGCTTATTGCATCATGGGTGCTGTTGTGATTAAAACCAGGAGCATTCTCGTAAGGAATGCTTGTGTTCACCTCTTTTAAGTGGAGAAAATGGGTTGACAGAAAAAGAAAAAAAAATATTTGTGTTATGCAATTTTGTTTACAATGTTTTTGCGCAATAGGGTTAGACTTCGACAAATACTTGGTTCAGTAGTCACAGTTAACGAATTCTGGGAAGAAACCATAGTTCGATTACCCCTTTTGGATACACGAGAAACGGGGGAAAAAATAGAAACTTGTTTTGTAGCAGTCCGTGAATTCAGCTGCAGTATGTCGGGAAAAGAGGAACTCCTTTCGGCAGGCCTACAGGCTGAGGTAGATCTCGAACTTTTTTTAATTTTATTTTCAAAAATTCAAATCTCGCCTTATATGAGCGCTATCGAGAAACTAGTTATTAATTTGTAGATTGATCATCAAAAACTTTTCAACGGTACCCCACAAGACGTGGTTTTAAAAATTACGAATTTCCACCACCACCACCACAAACCCTGAATCCTTAGTGTCACCGTAAACTTCTTAGGGAGTACTATAATTTATGGAGACTAAGTTTCCCTATAAACTCCATACGGGCTGATATATATATATTTCAAAGTTTCAACCCCCTCCCCTGACCACTCCCTTGGGCCGATATATATGACGAGGTACCCATCTGAATAGGTATATTTTTCTTCGAAATCTACCTAAAAAGAAAATTTTTGGAGAAGTGTTTATAATTTCGGCAATATTACAAAGGAATCATAACAATTATACAGCACGTGTTTTATTGCATGACATGTTCTTTATGACCTGAAAGGTTGGGTGCAAGAGGAGCACTAGTTCCGATTTGTGGAAAATCGGTGTTGAAAATATAGAAACCTTAAAAATGTTATTGAATCACCTTGAATAAAATTAAGATTTTATAATAATAATTATATAAATCGCAGCTATATTCAATCCACTAGTGGATGAGGCCTCTCCTGAAGGGAGGATTTGGTCTACTGCTCCCACGCTGACCAGACGGGTTAGGAGAGGAGAGCCGAAGCTCTCACTGTGATCGCCACTGTCTTTTATTCTCAGCAGCTTCCCAATTGTCCTCACGTTGCTGGGTCAACACCAATATAATGAAGAACGGCAGTTCTTCGAGTGACGCTGGCAAAGGACACTGTTAGCGGCACTCAGATAGTATACAGTTAGTTTAGGATCTACCGAAGTATAAGTCCGATTTTGATGCTTGAACTTACATTTGAAAGCTCTTTCCAATACTAAGACACAGGAAAAAAAATTGGGCGGTAGGATCTCCTTGGGTCCCCCTAGGGCGCTACGCTTCAATACGTTTCAAACGGTGTATCATACGTTAAAATCGGTGGAGCGGTTTAAAAGTTACGACTTTTTTAACCAAATCACTTGCTTGTTTTGACTGCTGATAACGATTTGCAACTCACAACCAGACAAGTTTCATGGCATAGTGCAGTGTTTAATAGTGTTGAACATGGCGCAGTTTTTACCTACAAACTACGATGTGCGGACAGCATTGATTTTTGTTACCATTTGAAGAAAACTCCTACAGAATCGCATCGTATGCTTGTTGAAGCTTACGGTGATCATGCTCTTGGTAAGCCACAGTGCTATGCGTGGTTTACAAAATTTAAAAGTGGCGATTTTGACGTGAGAAACGAAGAACGTGGAAGATCACAGAAAAAGTTTACAGAAAGCGAATTGCAAGCTTTGTTGGATGAGGATGACGCTCAAACGCAACAACAACTCGCGGATCAATTAAATGTGACACGAGAAGCAGTTTCCATACGTTAAAAAGCCATGGATAAGATTCAGAAGGTGGGAAAACGGGTTCCACATGCATTGACTGAACGACGGCAGGAAAACCGAAAAACCACTTGCGAAATTCTGCTCGCCAGGTACAAAAGGAAATCATTTCTCCATCGAATTGTGACTGGTGACGAAAAGTGGATCTATTTCGAGAATTCTAAGCGTAAAAGATCATGGGTAACTCCAGGAGAACCGGCGACATCGACTGCAAGATCAAATCGCTATGGACGGAAGACAATGCTTTGTGTTTGGTGGGATCAGAAGGGAGTGATCCATTATGAACTGCTGAAATCTGGCGAAACCGTTAATACCCAACGTTACCGACAACAACTGATCGATTTGCATCAAGCTTTGCGTGAGAAACGACCAGAATATAACCAAAGACAACATAAAGTGATTGTGCTTCACGATAATGCACTCTTCCACACAGCAAAACCGGTGAAGGAAACGATTGCGACGTTTGGCTGGGAAATCCTTCCGCATGCGGCTTACTCGCCAGACTTGGTGCCTTCCTATTTTCACTTATTTGCATCCATGGGACACGCACTTGGTGACCAGCGCTTCACATCTTACGAAAATGTACGAAAATGGCTTGATGACTGGTTTGGCATCCACACATTGCCGGAACGATGGCAGAAATGTATGGCTAGCGATGGCTAATACTTCGAACAAAATAGTTCTTAGCATTTTCATCCAATCACTGTGTCTTTTCTGTACATAAATTCCGGTTTCATATTTACGCACCTGGTATGTCTGTGTTGCAACTGGAACTGCGTTCATTAGGAAGAAGAAGAATTTTATTTACTAGGCTTTTAGGATTTGTACTTTGCCGTAGCTCAGGCGTTCCGGGTTCAAATCCCGGCCAGAACACTGGAGACATTTCTCGCAGTGTTCCCATGCCTGGCGCTCTGAGGTGCACTCAGCTTCCTAACAAAATGAGTACCAGAGTGTCCTTGGTACTCCTGGGCACCTTGGGAAGATAAAGGTGGTCGAGCGTGGGACTGACCACCCCACCTCACTTCGTACCGTAAGTCAAGAAAATGTGGAGCGCTACCTCCACATCCCCCATGCGCCGTTCACGGCGCGGCGCGTGCGTATCGCACATGGGATAGCTTTATTTTTTATTTTTACTTTAACATTACAAATAATGAATTTCCACGTAAATGTGGAAAGCAT
Source organism: Lepisma saccharinum (assembly GCA_022664845.1). Lineage (NCBI taxonomy): Eukaryota > Metazoa > Arthropoda > Insecta > Zygentoma > Lepismatidae > Lepisma > Lepisma saccharinum. The sequence continues at coordinate 31,820 of JAGDQP010007906.1, read as the reverse complement.
GGGCGAATTTAGAAGAGTGACTCGAACTCCTGAAATTTAGATTTGATACAAAATGTGCATAATTCAGGCGAAGTGTACATATTTGAGAATTTTTTAAATTTTTGCTTTTAGGTATCTTTGCGTAAGGTCGGAATAGGGTAGGGCAGGGAATAACACATGTAGCGACCAGGACCTTTGTCACGGTGCCATACCGACATTCGCTCGGTGAAACTAAGGAACCCACAAGCAGGCTCAAGTCCTGACGCCAGCAATCCTGACAGGTTTTCCAAGATTTTCTTGCGTCCTTCAGACTTTTGACAAGCTTAGGTTATAGCTGCCAGTATCTTGCCATGAAATATAAAAAAATCTAACTCCATGGGTTATGAAACTCGCAAGTTCATCGCCGCTATAACAAACTTTCGCCATTGGATTCTATCCTTGGCAGAATCAAGTCACTTTTTCATCACAAACGGGGAACTGTCTTAAGGTGGAGATCATCTTCCAGAAAAAGGAAACATTTGTAGAGGATGCAGAACTCGCAGTATTCGGAAGACCTTGTTGTTTATTACTTTTCAAGAACAAAACATATTTCCACTATTGTTGTAAACTTTTTATTCATATATGATGAAGATTTTCTCTAAATCGAAATGCTAATATTATTCCTTGAATTCTAATTTTTATTATACAATACAATTGTTATAACCCAAAATTGAACAAATCAGCAACTTTGTGTAAAAAAAGAGATTAGAAATTATAAGTTGTACCTTCACTCTATGGATTTGCTTCAACCAAAGGTCCATTGGAAAAAAATAATTCCAATTGTGCCCATTGGGATATACAGGGTGTCCTAGAATTCTTTCCCTGATTACAAACATTCATACTTTTTATCTTAATAAATGTCTACGTGTGATCCTTTCGTTGCCTGAAGGATATCCAGGCGATGTTTATGTAGGATGCGGTGCACTGATGTCTTAGGAATCTGCAACTTACGTGAGCTGCGGACTGACTTCTCACGAAGGCGTCTGTCACTGTCTGAATTGTCTGCACACTAGGTCCAGGCCTGCCTGTTCTAGGGAGATCACTGACACTGCCTGTTTCCTTACACTTAGCATACCACATCTTGATGCTTTAACATCTTCTGTCTATGGTATGCCGTGTGGAATTGTCTCTGGACTATTTTTGGTGACTGTGTCTCCACTGTCTCGTGATACGAGAGGACACATGGGTTTTCTTCTGGTTTGAGTACATGTTTCTGCAAATGGTGTCCGATTCAGCTGTGTTACGTCACTGGGCCCTGTAACACACAAAATAACAGTAAGTATGTCCACAAAAACTAGAATATGTTACATGCAATTCAAGATAAAAGGTATTTGTCTCTGTGTCATATTTTATACCTTATGAATGTTTGTAATCAGGGAAAGAATTCTGGGACATCCTGTATAATTCCTACGTGCATTGTGATGTCATCACCTAGACTAAAAATTCCCTGTAATCACAAAATGTGATATTGGATACCAAAATGAGTGACAAGAATGTTTTATTTAATGAAATTCAAACTTTAAATAATTTTCCTGTCGACAGGTTTGTCCCCAGTGCGCGCTGGTATCACGATAAAACAGTTTTGTCGTTAAAGTGTCTTGCATCGTTCACGGCAGTCGTACGACTGTCTTGTCGTCAGTCTGCGGTAGCCCAGACGCCTAAAGTCCATAAATAATGTTCAAATTCAAAACACAGAAGGGAAAAGTGTCATAGAATAGTATTGCAAAAAAGGCACTTGCAGTCCTTCATATTTCAGCTTCTCCTGAGCTCAATTTTCCAAATATTGCAATATAATTGGGTGATTATGTAGATAAAGAATGGAAGAACAGAAAAAAAGGCAGTTTACGCCAAAAGGGTACTTCCTCGGAAGTGCCTTTCTTGCACCCAAACTTATTGCAGCAAAAGGGTTTTAAATTGAAGAAAGATCAACAATGAATCTGACCATACGTCCAGAATTCTTCGGGACAGTCCCAAATTTTAGGTTTTTTGTGCCGCTCATTGGGGGACATTGCTCCCCCAGCCATTTCAGAATTTAGGAGAGAGACTGTGGTAAGCAATTACTTTAAGGATGGAAGCATTCCTGGGGTCCTCATAGTCATTCCAAAATGACTGGGGGCAGTGCCCCCCATGGCCCCCAAATAAATCCGCCCATTTTCCCGCTGTCCCGAAAAAGTATTAACAGTCCCGAATTTCATAAAGAAAAGAATAATAGGAACATTAGAATAAAATATTACACTTATTCCACTGTAGTGTTCCTGAGCGTTCGTAATTAATTAATAGGTGGTCAACTTATTAACAGTAGCGTAAGTTGTAATTACTTAAATCATAAATTATTGTGTTTTAAGAAGTAAATTATAAATAGGGTGGCCATTGATCCTATTTTTCACCGGACAATTCTGCTTTTAAAAGTAATGTCCTCTGTCTGACTTAAGGTTAATGCAAAGCAAAGATTTCCAACAAAATATGGCAGCACTACCTCCGTAAATATCTAATGTATTTTTATTCTTGCACGAAATTTCAATGCTGCTTCTACAAATTCATGCTTAGAGAGTTCAAACTTTCAGGGAATAAACTTTATAACTATTTGAAGAATTCGATCAATGCCGATTTTTTTATTTTATTTTTTGTTCGTTGTTGAAAGAGCTTCATTGTTATAGGTTTTGAATTTTTTATATTCACAACAACAATCAAGCGATTACAAGAATGGATAAAAAAGAAAAAAAAAATCGGCATTGATCGAACACTTCAATTGGTTATGAACTTTCTTGCCCGAAAGTTAGAACTCTCTAGGCTTGAATTTGTAGAAGCAGCTTTGAAATTTCGTGCAGCTTTCAAGACAGTAGAAGTAAACTGGCTGGTTTTCTATGTACTTCATTGTGACGTCAAGTATTTTCACGTTACCAGAGCATTGATGACCAACAATATCTCGTCCTTGCTAGATTGATATATTGAAAATTTGACTAACTGTGTTTTTTCTTCTTCTTTTCAGATTGCATTTAAACTTCTGAAGAAAGTGTAGTTGGTAAGTTCTTCATTATTTTCTTATAAGAAGTGTAATTCCTTTATTTATAATTTTGTAAATGTTGAACTTATAGTCTTAAAGTCTCTTCACAATAATGGTATAGTATACGCACCAACATTGTACAGAGTGTACCGAGCCGTCGTAGCTCAGTGGTAAAGCGTGGGCGTAGCATTCGGGACTACGTGGGTTCAATCCCAGCAGCCAATCGTCATGACTGAGGTTTTTCCTTCAGTTACACCAGGCAAAATGCCAGGATGATACCTTCGACTTAGGCCCTGACCGACACCTTACTGCATCCTTTCTCCTCCTCTATGCTAGCCTGAGCCTTACATATTTAAAGACCATAAATAAAAATTCAAAATTTAACTCGCGTTACACGACGCCTTCGAAAAATGAACAGGAAATATTGCTACAGTGACTTTCGAGTGATTTCATTTACACTTATCCATTTTCGGTAGAAATATAATTCTGTAGCAAGCTATTTTAGGGTTGCCAACAGTCCGGTATTTTCGGTTTTTGACCTCCTTGTCCGGTGTCCGGTACGACCTCAAAACCGAACGTTAAATGTCCGATAATTTTCCCTCTTACTAGTCCTATTCTCTGTTCTATTCATATTATTTTTTCATTCCGTGGAAAGTAGATTTCGTTGAATCTGGATTCTAAAATGAACCGCATTTGACAACCAGCTGATCACGGCTCTAGCGCAATTCCATTCCGCAACGAATTGTTGTTCCATCGCAGTGATGTTACCGTTTGCAAGGTGGCAGTGATGCCAATTTGGCCTATTTTGGGCTAAATCTAGCATATTTGGAGAGGTATACAAATATACGAAATGCTTATAGCCCTTAAAATAGCTTATTTTATGAAACTCTTGCCATTTTTGGCCTTTTTTATTATCCATTAAATGATTTCTAAAAATGCTTTTTTCTTTGAAAATATGTGTAAACTTGAAAAATAAGCCACTCATTATATACAATCGTATATTTGAGGAATCAACACTTTGAGCCTCTCAGTTTACAACAATTAGAAGCCAGTGGAGTGAAGATACGTTGCTGCAACAGAAAACGATTCTTCCGTGGAAATAGCTGTGACGCACCAGAACAGTCCGCATCAAACACTGTAATTTCTCCAAAGAAGTCTATGCACTGACATGTGTGTATGTATGTATGTGTGTGTGTGTCAACATCCAAGGTCTTGCTTCACACATACATTGATTGCCCACTGTGTGTCTTCTGCTAATACTAATTATCCTGGATGTGGTGTACTCCATTTCACGTTTTTTTCTATATTCTGAAGGACATCTTCACTAAGTGCTATAAGATGTGGTGGCACGATTCCCAGTTACGAAATCTTGATGTGTAAAAGTAGCCAGTCATCGTACGTATAACAAAAATAATAATAAAAAAAAATGGCTCACATACACTACTGAAAATGAAAACAGAAATTAGTAGCTATGCACGAAGAGCGGAAATAGGAGGAAGGGGGGGGGGGACTGTATGTCCAAATCATTTACAGTTGAGAAATGTAAAAAAAAAACAAACTTTTATTTTCTGTTGCGTTATGTACGAAGTACTTGCACTTTAAAAAGTACGCTTCTTGTACACTTGCACTAGATATTCCTGATATTGTCTTAGTTCTCTGTACAAAGGGGTAAAAGCTTTGGGTTCTAAAAATTAATTTACCTCTCGTTTTCTAGTTGTTTTTGTATCAACTTACAATTTTAGGTAGATTTCGAAGAAAACTCTGCCTACTGAGATCGGTACCTTGTCATATAATAAATAAATAAATCACAGCCATATTCAATCCACTAGTGGATGAGACCTCTCCCCGAAAGGAGGAATTGGTCTACTGCTCCCACGCTGACCAGACGGGTTGAGAGAGGATAGCCGAAGCTCTCACTGTAATCGCCAGTCTTTCATTCACAGTAACTCCCCAATTGTCCTCACGATGCTGGGTCAAGAGCCCCCACCGGGAATTGAACCCGGGAACGCTCGCACTGAAGTCGAGCGCGTTAACGACTAGGTTACGCAGTCTTATATATACATAAATAAGGTAAAGGCACTAGTAGTTGACAGGAATCCAGTAGTTGACACTTGGCAAGAAAAGTTCAAATAATAAGGTTACTCGATGTCATACGGACACGAAAGTAGAAACAAGTTGTACACCGGACTTTCACTGATTATTACCTGGCACCACTGCAAAAAACATGCGTTACGGGAAAGAGTGACATTGTATTTCTTGAAACCAGTGTGAGGATTAGCTTTTTGATAATTTTTTGTAGCGAATTTCGTTAAGAAGGTAAGTACTCTCTATTTATAAATAACTTACAAAATTTTGTATTGCATAGCTACAAGTACTTTATTTGCCATCTTAGAAGAGTACAGCTACGTAACAAAAACAGAGCGACAAGCTTGGACAGAAAATTGATTGTTGTTGGAGGGGTGTCATTTACTAAAACTCAATTTAACGTGAGTTTCAGAACTTGACACCCCGTGTCAAGTACTAGTTCCAACTGTTCTTGTTAAAAAATTGACGTTTGCCGCTTCAAACATCTTGTTATAATGGGAAATGTTATAAGTTGCTTTATAAATTAAAACAACTGTATGGAACTAGTAGTTGACATGGGTGTCAAACACTGACACCAGTGCATGTCAAGTACTGAATCACTCTTCGTTGGCTGAAAAAATACTTTCAGGTTTTTAATGAATCTTTTCTTGTAAATTATCAGAATAAAATTCATGCAAGTTAATACTTTCTTTTATGTAAAGGTATTACAAAATATACGCCATAAGACAAATTTACATGCATTGACGAATGATTTTTAATAACAATCAAACGCTACAGGGAAATAGTTTGGGTTGTGGCAATTGTGAGTTGAGGTTATACTTGGGCCAAAAAATTGGATCAATGCAGACTTTTTCAACGAGGATCACATAAACGTTCTTTCATGAAATATTCTGTTAAATTAATAGCATGCAAATTATCATCAAAAGTGTTCTGCCATTAACGGTAGGTAATTTTTCGTTAGCTATTCAGCTTTCATTTGTATCGATCTCCGCTAATCTCCTTGTCTCAACGTATTAGCCTCCCTTTGTAATACTGTTTATCTGTTGCAACCTCCATTCAAGTTCTTTCTTCTGCTATAATACACCGTATCACATCTTTCAAAATAACAATCCCTTCTCTAAACCAATACTGTCCCAAACAGTTTCTTTTCCAATTTCTGATTGTCTCCAATTTTGCTCTCGTTTCTCCTGCTTTTGCAACTCCTCCTGATTAGTTTTTTCTACCCGGCTTGCTTTATTCTCCTCCACGCCCATATTTCGAAGCTACGTCTTTTTTTCAAAGTCCATGTTTCTGCTCCATACGGCGAAATGCTCCATAACATACTTAATGAGTCTTTTCCTTAAAACTTTGTTCAGTGACTCACAAAATAGGTTTATCTTCTTTCTAAATCTTTCCTTCGCCATTCCTATTAACCAGAAATAAATCATTTTTACTTTTTCTTTTCAGGACGATGCCACCAGTAAAAGGAAGGTTCTTGTCATACTCTGAGGAACAGATGATAGCAGCAATAAAGGAAGTTCGTCAACGTGGTGTATCTGTTGCAGCTTCAGCCAAAAAAAATTGAGTTCCACGAATAACTCTATTATATAAAGTAAAAGGAAAAACGCCAGTTCAAAGGAAAATGGGTCCACCGTCTATTCTCACTAAAGAGGAAGAAAATATTCTAGTGAAGTGGATTATTGATGTAGGCAAAGCTAGATTCCCTGTGACTGTTGATGAACTTCTAAACAGTGTCCAACAGTTAATGCAAGATTTGAAACGATAGAATCTCTTTAAGAATAACAGACCTGGCAAAACTTGGTTTAAAGGGTTTATTAGAAGGAATCCAAATATTTCTAGAAGGATCGCGCAAAATTTGACAGTGCCACGTGCTTCGGTTACCAAAGAAACAATTTCAAGGTGGTTTTCAGAGGTGTCAACTTACTTAAAGGAAGGTCATGAGAGAATTCTAGAAGAACCTACTCGATTGTTTAATGCCGACGAAACTGCTTTCTTTTTAAATCCGAAAGGGAACAGAGTTCTTGCAAGAAAGGGTGACAAGCAGGTTTACCAACAAGTCAGTAATGATGAAAAACAGTGTTTAACGGCTTTGATAACTGGCAATGCTGCTGGTACATTTGCTCCTCCCTTAATTGTGTTTCCGTATGAACGGATTCCCGCAGAAGAAGTTAATAGTGTACCCGAAAATTGGGGAATTGGCAAGTCAGAATCAGGATGGATGACTGGAGCGCTGTTCTTTGAGTTTTTAGCTAACGTCTTTCATCCATGGCTGTTAACACAAAATATAAATTTACCGGTGATTCCATTTATCGATGGACATGCTTCTCATCTTTCTTTGCATACAAGCAGGTTATGTGAAGAGAATGGTATTATCCTAGTAGCTTTGAGTCCAAATGCAACACATATAATCAAACCACTTGACGTAGCAGTGTTTCGCAGCGTTAAAGGAACATGGAAGCAAAAAGTGCATAATTGGAGAACGGAGAACATGAACGAGGGCCCCATCTTACAAAGGAAACATTTTGCTCCTCTTTTATGTAAAGTTTTAGGTGGTCCAGAATATTCAGTTGCTATGCAGAATGGGTTCAGGCGCTGTGGATTATATCAGTGGAATGAAAATGCAGTTAGGTTAGAAGCACAAAACAAGCACTTAGCTACAACATCTGGAAGTAGTTTAACTCCATCTGAACTAAAAGTAACTCAAAAAGTTTTAAATGTAACAATAGGGGAAGAAAAAATAAATCAGTTTTTATCTGTGTCTCACATTGAGGATTGGCCAGGACCAAAGGAAGATCTTTCCTTATTTCAAACGTGGAAGACAGTTATATTTGCAGTAGAAAGAATCGAAAACCATCAAATCCTAGAAGTTCAAAAGGAGCCACTTGAAAAAAATCATCCATCGGACAATGTGGAGGTTGAGCAAGAAGTCAACGTTACACCGGAATCACAAGTTATAGCATCACTGAATGTGAACGTGGAACAAGAAGTAGGCAAGGATTCACTGGAAAAAAGTTCGTATCGTGTGGAAGGAGAACAATCAGAAGGTACTGGAAATCAGCAGTTAAGTCAGGAACGTGCCACAGAGTCGAACGAGCTGTCAGGGCAGGTTGAAATTGCTAACTCGTCAGCACATGAGGGAGGTATGGGCGGTCCTAGTATCGAGGGTATTCCGAGCCCATTTAAAATATCTCTGTTTTGGCCTCAAAACGAAGTGAAAAAAATGAAGAGGAATTGGAAGGGAAAAGTTCCAAGTGTTGTGACTTCAAAAATATGGCAAGATTATTATAAAAATCAGGCAAAGAAGAAGGAAGATATGGAACGACAGAAAAATGAAAGAGCTGCAGAAAGACTAAGAAGGAAGGAAGAAATAGAAAGAATGAAGCAATTGAAAGACCAAGAGAAAAAATTAACACTTAAAAGAAGAAATGTGCAAAATGTTAGACAAGACTTGTTAGCTACATCTTCAGGTTATCGACAAAGTGACAGCGACACAACAGATGTCGAGAATGATGCAGTTCCTTATAAAGACTCATCAAGTGAATCGAACGAAGAATATTCCAGCAATTCAGAAATCGGTTAAACCGTTTCTGTGACCGTTTCTGTCTCTATGACCGTTGAACCCATAAATAAGGAAGTGGGAGAATTTGTGATCGTAACATACGAGAACGAATATTTTCCTGGTAAAATCACCAGAATTACAGATAATGCTGCAATAGTGTCTGCCATGAAGAAAAGCGGAAATTACTGGAAGTACCCAGAAAGACCAGATGAGCTAGAGTATACATGGGAAGATGTTGCAGAACCTCAATCAGTGAGCAGTCGGCGGGGCCTTTTTGTTGTCCCTCAACTGGATAGTATTTGGAATTGACGTTTTCTTACTGTGTTGTTTTCAGTGTCAAAGTTTAGTGTTATTTCTTTGTTGTTTTTTTTTCAAGCTTTTGTATTCTATAGTGTCCTTTGAACAAATTGTTCTCATAGATTACAAAATTGTAATGCTTAGTGTAAATTCTTACTTGTTGTTAATACCAAATATGAGTTTTCATATTTTATTGGGTACTGGACATTGTACTGCTAACTACTAATATTCTTAAGTGTTAATAATACAATAGAAAGCCTAGGATATTAACAATTTTATGTTTCATGTTTCTTATGTATGAAAAATACTAGTTGTCAACTACTAATCACAAATGTGTCAACTACTAGATTTTCTAAAGATGAAGCCTGTCAACTACTAATTTTTTTAAGGGTTTAGACATATTTTTTTAAAAAAGTACTGAAAACTTTTATTATTCATTTAAAATTATAATGTTTAATAAAATAGACCTTGAAAGTGTATAATAAAAACAATTCGATGAACAATCACAATTTAAAAACGTTTTGTAAGACAATAAACCTGAAAAAAATCCTTAAAGCGTCAACTACTAGTGCCTTTACCTTATTTACACGCTAGCGGCCATAAGTTTGAAGATATTTGAACCAACTTTTATTATGTTGTTTCTAGATCTAATAGCTCGGCTAAGTTCGTTAATGAGCAAAATCGGCGTAAGGGGATGGTCAGGGGAGGGGGTTGAAATTTTGTAAAAATTATATATCAGCCCCTATGGAGTTTATAGGGGAAACTTTGTCTGCATAAATTATAGTACTCCCTAAGAAGTTTACGATGACACCAACGATTCAGGAGTTGTGGGGGTACAAGTGAGGTTGGGGGTGGAGCATATATTTAAGCTCCTGCGTAGCCTAGTTGGTAGCTCGACTTCAGTGCGAGCGGTCCCGGGTTCGATTCCCGGTGGGGGCTCAAAAATTTCGATGTTGACCCAGCATCGTGAGGACAATTGGGGATCTGCTGTGAATAAAAGACAGTGACAGTGGCGATCACAGTGAGAGCTTCGGCTCTCCCAACCCGTCTGGTCAGCGTGGGAGCAGTAGACCAACTTCTCCCTTCGGGAAGAGGCCTCATCCACTAGTGGATTGAATATGGCTGTGATGTATATATATATATACGCATTTTGAAATTTTACACAGTTGACACAGTGAGTTGCTCGCAGTTGGATAGATTACTACTGCCTCTATCTCACGGCTCAATATTTCAGCTACTCGCAAGTAGTCCAACACAAGACTGATCTTTCTTCGTATTTAATGCACTTCTCATTAATATATTTATTTTTCTCGCGCTTCACGGTTGATTAACGTACCCATTTTTCCTGTAAATTTTGCAAATTTTTACTATTTCTGGATTGGTTCTGCGGAACTTAATCCTTCTTATTTCATATACATTATAACAGAAGCGTTGAACCTCGCTAGGTCCAACCTGAACCTCATTTGACCTCGACATCAAAACGGGAGGTCGAGGTTAAAATTCGATTGAGATTGAGTGAGGTCGAGGTTGAAGTTTCATCGCGAGCTCGAGGTTGAGTGAGGTCGAGGTCGACGTCCGATCGCGAGGCGAGGTTGAAGTCCCGTCGCGAGGTCGATGTTAAGGGAGATAAAGGTTGAAGTCCCAACGCGGGATTGAGGTTGTCGAAGTTGAAGTTATAATGGTGAGGTATAAAGAATGACTGAGTTTTAGCGCGACGTAATTTTACTGTAAAACAAATGATGGGCTATCCAGATTAAAATTTTTATACCGAAACGAAAACAAATGCGGTAACTTGGATCACGGATCATACCCTAGCCTCGGGTCACGGGGATGCCTAACTTTTAACAACAGAAGCAGGGCCGGATTTATGCGTCTAGGCGCCCTAGGTCCATGACTTCCATCGCCTCCCCCCTTTTCTCTTCCGTCCTTTCCCCCACCTTCACATTATGACAAATTACTCTCCCCCGTCCGCTCACCTTTAATAATAATAATAATAATTTATTTATGTTAATATGGTTATTTACTAAATATGTCTCAATAATATTAAAATAATAACATTAAGAAACAATAACATATCGGTCCACCCGTCAATGCACGTCGTTCCTAAACCTAGCGACTTCAAGGTTACAAAATGTGTAGGAATGGACAAAAACGACACTACAAACTCTTTCGCTACGTATACGTGGGCAGTTCTTTGAATGTTAAAATTTTAAAACCATCTCCGGGAATATTTATATCTCCTGAAGAGAAAAAAAAATCCTTTCGGCAGGCCTACAGGTTGAGGTAGATTTCGAAGTGTTTTTGATTGAATTTATTGGGGTAAGTGCAGAATAAAAACACTTTAAGTAAATACACTTTTATCATTTTATTTTCATTAGAAAATTATAAATACGGTAACTAATTACCCTAATAGGTTAACTAATTACCGTGCAAACTTTTTCTTATTAGAACTGAATGCAGTGATAGTCCAATTGAAATTAACAGGCCCAATGAAACCTTATCTACCCCTAACAAAATATGAGCGCTATCGAGAAACTAGTTATTGGTTTATAGATTAACCATCAAGAGCTTTTCAACGTTACCCCACAAGACATGGTTTTCAAAATTTCGAATTTCCACCCCTACCCTCACTTGTAGCACCACAACCCCTCAATCGTTGGTGTCACCGATTCTTCTTAGGGAGTACTATAATTTATGCAGACAAAGTTTCCCTATAAACTCCATAGGGGTTGATATATTTTTTTTTTCAAAATTTCAACCCCTCCCCCAACCACCCTCTTGGGCTGATTTTACTAATTAACGAACTTAGCCGAGCTATTTAGCCTAGAAATAACATATTAAAATTTGGTTCAAATTATGGTCGCTAGCGTGAAATTATATATACATATATTTGACATGGTACCGATCTCAATAGGTACATTTGTCTTCGAAATCTACCTAATAAGACTAGTTTCTGCCGTCATAAAAGACAGGTTAGGCTTTTTTTTTTATTTTAAGGTCTTTTAGCCATCTTTGGATCAGACCTGGATAGGACATGGGAGGATAGAGGACGGTGTCTTAGTTAAGGTCTATCTTAGTCCTGTCGTTCGTGTGGTGAAACGGAAGGAAAGTCTGGAAAACCTCAATCAGGATGGTTGGCAGAAGAATTCGAACGCACGGTACCTACCCATTGTGAACTCGAAAGGACAGGATAGGAAAAGATATTTTAATTTTCCTAATATACAAAAATCTAGCGTAAATCACTACTTCATGCATATAGAGTGCATCAACACAAAGCACCTGCCGTCCGCTGGCAGGGATAAAGGTGAGTGCAACGCTCTATATATAGCATTGATTTAAAATGAGTATTGATGTGTACAAAGGCAAACATAGGAATAAATAATATTCCGTGGCTCAGACGGTAGCGCATCTGAATACGAATCGGGCGGCCCGGGTTCAAATCCCGGCCAGGACACTGGAGAATTTTCTCTGTGTTCCCATGCCTGGCGCTCTGAGGTGCACCCAACCTCCTATCAAACTGAGTACCAGAGTGTCCTTGGTATTCCTGGGCGGCTTGGGAAGGTAAAGGCGGTCGAGCGTGGGACTGACCACCCCACCTCACTTCGTACGGTAGGTCAAGAAAATGTGGCGCGCTACCTCCACATCCCCCATGCACCATTCACGGAGCGTGCGTATCGCACAGGAACAAATTGCTTTACCCTTTTTTTTACCTAATATAAGCACAAATGTTTGTTTTACCATTCCTAATGTAAATTAACCTAACTTTAGTGCGAGGGGTCGGCTCTCCCTACATGGTGCTTCATGTTTCTTTTCTTATGCTAAATGTTTTTCGTCTCGCGTTTTAAATAGTGATTTCTAATTTCTTCTTGTAAACTACGCCACTGAAAGTTGCGCCCCTAGGTGCGGGCCTATTGGGCCCCGTGGTAAATCCGGGCCTGAGCAGAAGCACCGTATTGTAAGAGCCTCCCAGGCTCCGAACCCGGAACCTAGGACATTTTGTGGTGAAGACAATTCAGTATATTATACATCTGCATTTTCAGTGAATGGGACATCGTAAGACCAGTGACTTGATGACGTTACATAAATGATGTTATGTAAAAGCAGCAAGACAGCAAAATTACACAAACAGGTAACAAATAACACCTGCTGTATAACAATATAGTGTATGTAAAGAAACTATGTAATATGCAAACAGCGCAAACCGACTCTTCGTTGTTGTTGACGGCAGGTTCGTTGTTGTTGACGAGGCCCTCAATAACATGGGCTAGCAACCTCCCCTTAAAAGACTGCTGACCCGTGTAGTTCCAGGCGCCTCTCTTCCCCAAAGAGGGAAAATGTAAAAGGCTTGAGAGAGTAGGATATCTTAGAACAGGACACACTTACAGCCTTACCGTCCGGGTATCCAAATCTCTGCTAGTTCACTCAACGGAGGACGGAGTTTGTTTCTAGAAGCCACAGACAGTCCTTACGATGAAACTTGTTTGCAAACTTTTGAATAGTTTTGAATAACTTAGTTTTAAATAGTTAGTTTTAAATAGTAAAGTTAGAACAAAACGTTAGAAAATATGGTCGGTAAAATAGCTGGAAAATACGATTGATATCCCTCATAACAAACAAATATTTGGAACCCTGTTCTACCCACTGTTTTCTGTCAAACCTGCGCGCACTGGCAGTCGAATTGCTGAATTCGGTGGCTGTGGCTTGTACTCTCAGAAAGAAGTAGTTACAAATAATTACACAGTAATTTGTTCATTACGTAGTGTGTTTAGCAACATAAGTATGTAATCGATCAATGTTGAATTCTTTATATTTGAAGTAAATAAGTAAAAACTTCGGTGAACTTTATTTTTATATGGGCCAGTCTAGTAACTTTGGATTTCGGTCCGTCACGATTCGCCCTTTAGCCATTAAAATTCACACCCGTGCCCCTGCCGGAACTCAAACCCGGGACCTTCGAGTCGTTGGCCTACTGAAGTAAATAAGTCTAAAGCAAATAGACAAAATGCAGAAACGTGGAAGCGATATTTTGAAATTTGTAATTTGTGTTCAAATATATAATTATGGAAGTGGTTTATTAAGTTCAAGAATTGTTATTTTCTCTTACAACTTCCGAGTTATGTTTTATCATTGTAAAATTCTCTCAAAATGATATAATATAATATATAAATCACAGCCTTATTCAACCCACAAGTGGATGAGACCTCTCCCCGAAGGGTGAAGTTAGTCTACTGCTCCCACGCTGAGCAGACGGGTTGGGAGAGGAGAGCCGAAGCTCTCACTGTGATCGTCACTGTCTTTTGTTCACAGCAGCTCCCCAATTGTCCTCACGATGCTGGGTCAACACCGAAATTTTTGGGCCCCCACCGGGAATCTAACTCGGGATCGCTCGCACTGTAGTCGAACGCGCTACCGACTAGGCTACGCAGGATCTCTCTCTCTCTCAAAATTATTGTGCAGTAAATATTTTTCGTAAGTCAGCAATATTCTAATTCAATGACTTTGTTTTTCCCATGTCCCACATTAAAATCAAGCACAGTCTTTGCGAGCCAGAGCATCAGCTGACACAAATTGCATACAAATCCCGTGCGACGTTTAATTGTTGCTTTCAAACGCTAATATCGCAACGTAAGAAAATTGATATTAAAGAGTAAAAAGTATGTGAGTGTACCGGGGATCGAACCCGAGACCTTTGGGTTACCGTCCCAATGAGCTACCAACTGCGCCACCCAGTCGACCCGCTTCCCAATCACACACCTTCCACTCTTGGTGTCGATGTTCTCTCTCGAAACCATCTGGAGAGTAAAACAACTTCCAGTTGTGCTTGGACCTCCCTGTGTCTCATAATGGTGAACCTCTCACACAGAAGAAATAATTACCAGAGTTGAAATGGAGGCAACTTCCATTTTTTTTCTGTACATCAAGCCTCTGTAGATACAGATACAATTGATATTAAAGAGTGAAAAGTATGTGGTTTCAACTTTGGAAATTATTTCTTCCGTGTGAGATGTTCACCATTACGAGACGCAGGAAAGTCCAAGCACAACTGGGAGTTGTGGTACTCTCCAGGTGGTTTCGAGAGAGATCATCGGCATCAAGAGTGGAAGGTGTGTGATTGTGAAGCGGGTCGACTGGATGGCGAAGTTGGTAGCGCATTCGGACTGTAATCCAAAGGTCCCGGGTTCGATCCCCGGTCCAGTCACATACTTTTCATCTTTGATATCAATCGTATATGTACCTACAGAGAGGCTTGATGTACAGAAAAAAGTCTGAAGTTGCTCCATTTCAACTTCTTCACACATGCAGGCAATGTTTGTAAATAGCAAAAGGCCAAAGTCAAAGAATTAAAATAGTCTTTTTGGGTACTACAATTTTTAACACAATTTTATGTTGTCAGTATAGATTGTATTCTGTCATTTCTCAGTTGAGATAAGTTAATTTCATGTATAGATTAAGAAGGAGAAATAAAATAAAACATTATTTCGACATGTTTGTGGTAAACAAATGCAGTATATGTGGCGGTCCAAAAAGGCAAAAGATGCTGGCCGAATCTGGCCCACGGACCGTAAGTTGGGCATCACTGCCCTAGTGTTTTAATGTTACAGTCAATCTTTCTTGTTGTTGTATAAAGCCAGTCAAAAAGTATAGTATTTTGGTGCGTTGTGCTATGTCCACGAGCGAATGACAAACTATAAAATCTTCCTGTCCATGCTTACCCTGAAACAGTAAGGTGCAGTAGGACCGTACAGACCGTACAGTAGGGGCTTCACAGTCTAATGGTTAGAGCGTTGGACTCATGTCCGCGTGGTCCCGGGTTCAATTCCCAATTTTCGGCGTCCACCCAGCGTCGTGAGGCAAATTGGGGAGTCACGTGAATGAAGACGTGCCGGCCACACTCGGTCTGGTAAGCCCCTGATACGCCTGTTCGTGGTTAGGTACGCGCAGTGCTGACCACACAGCCGTTACTCAGGTGGACGTAGTTCCCCCAAATACGGACAAATGGCGTTGGGTCAGGCTCAGGGCCTATAGGCCTGTTACGCCAGTGGTTATTTTATTGTTATCAAAGATGCAATAACTCATCTCCCGTGGTTCAGGTGGTAACGGACTTCTGATTGGTATAGGGTAGGCACGCGGTTTCGAACTCCACGGCCGGCATTGCTGACAGATTTTCCAGGGCTTTCACTCGCTTTCCCCTCCCCTGCCATAAAGATGCCAAAAGGCAATAAATTCAAAGATGCAACGAGTTTAAAAAAATGCCCATTTAAAAAAGTCTCTGGCTTGCAATTGGTAGAATGCAATGATTTTTTTTTCGCGTTTTCTCATTCTTAAAACAAGAGCAGGTCATGTCGTCTCAGGCCAGCGTCTCCAAGGTTCTGGGGCTCGAATCTCGGTTGGAGCATGTATGTTTGTGGATTTTAGGGACTTAACATGTAGTGGAATCGGGATGGGCCGAAGTCATTAGTTACTAAAATGGCCCAAACTACAAAGCTTTTTACAAAATCAAAGCGGAACTTGAAGCCATTTATTTGAAATCCATTTCGGTACCTAACAATGCTAGTGATTTGATTACTTTCCCTTATTATTATTATTATTATTATCAACAGTGTGCGCTTACCCATAGTGCGCTATGTGTCACTGTCTAATTTTTTAAATGTTGCTATAGGGGTCTACTATTCACTTGGTTCCCCCAAAATGTAAGAGCTATTAAGTTTTAAATCATTGCGGTGCAAAACGAGTGCAGACCGCTACACTACCTGTTCCCAAACATTTGACTGAGGGGGGGCACTACTAAATTGGCCCACCAAAATATATGTGCTTATAACTTTTTGCGGTGCAAAACCCGAAACTTGGGATGTATCTGTTTTCAAAACATTTGACTGGAAAATTTGAAAAATTTCATTGACTTGATTTTACCATTTGGTTGAGGTCTACCATTAACTTTGCCCCCAAAATATATGTGCTTATAACTTTTTAACCGTTGCGGCGCAAAACGCGAAACTTGTTTGCAAAACGGGCTGCAAAATGATAGGCTATTCATTTCTAAAATTTGATGTGGTGGGGGCCCAAGTTAATGGACCCCTTCAGGACAGCGTTTCATATGAAAGTTAAGGGAAAATACATAATATACTTTCCGCGCATATGTATGAAGTGTTGCCTACTGGTTCTGTAACTCGTATTCCGCTAAATTCCGCGACGTGGTATCATAGACCTCATAACAGACTATTATGAGGTCTATGGTGGTACTACATAAGTGTTTATTTGAACAGATTCTCAAATAAACACTGTGGAAGTTTCATGTTGATTTGCGACTTCCACTGGAGACAATATCCTTGTAAGTTGAATTCTGAAGTAAAAAAATGTTGTATTCCAAAACCCGAGGGAGGTGACAGTCGAAAATACCTTAATTCTAAATATCGTTGGGTGTTAGTTAAATATTTTATTCGCTAGTTTCAAAGAACGGTAAAGTCCATTGTGAAGTTAAAAATTTTGAATTGATAAATTGAACTTGAATTAAAAGATACAAGACGGCGTGAGGAGGACCTTCACAAGATGAATATGATGTAATTTGGAACTCGACATCATTGTGTATCATTCGTGGGTCATGGGGTATACTTTAAGTTGGACAGCGAGTTTGTAAAAATAAATCATATGTTTTGGTATTTCCTTCCTAATTATTTATAATTCACTTGTCTCACGTGTCAAGTCTTTTGTACATCCATCAGACAATGCGTATATCACCCCCTCACGTGTACCTTTTAGGGGTTACGTGTCTTTGTTGCCCTTTTCAAAGTACGTGCGTTAATTTTTTTACACACAAGTGGAAACACGCAGAGTTCTTGCTATTAATACTTTTCCATGTGGATCTAATTAGTGAAGGGTGGTTTGATTTGACACGTGTATCTGTGAACTAGGGCGATTCTGTTACAGAAACATCCAGCATTCGAAATCTGTCAAGGTGCAAGGGGGGGGGGATATTTTTTTTTTATTTCCTTTCTTATTTTTTTCTGTTTCAGAAAGATGTTAATTTTGTATGAGACAAAGGATTTGGGAGGGGGTGATATCAGGAAGGCTTCATACATTCTTTTACTTTGTTCTTTGATTCATATTCAATAATTTAGATCTTACAAGGAACACTCACCAGGTGGCAGAGCCCGATTGTGATCAAAATTCGTATGCAGGTAAACCTTCAAAACCAAAAGTATAGGTGCTGTGGTCAACAAATAACGACAGAGGGAACAGAGAAAGATGGGACGTAGAGAGCAAGTAAATCGAATACAGAGGACGGAAAACGCCTTTTCTTTTATAAACTGTTGCATATATTGAAAGCAAATGGCCATTAATGGATACTGGACAGGAGGGAATGGTATGACGACAATGACCGCCATCTTGACTAAGCTTCAAAACTTTTAAATAGTAAGTGGCTGATGTGATATATCAGTCTGTGCTGGAATATTCCAAGAAACCCAATGATGATGTTAGTTTAGGCATAACTATAATCCTGTACGGCAAAATAACACGTGAAATTAAACTGGAGAAGGTCACTTTCACATAGTATTACGCCTTGTTGAAATTGGGACTTCATCTTCCGTTAGTGTATTTAAAACTTTATAGTGCACTTCATGATGAGGCCATGAGGATCATATTTCCCAACGTAACGGTGCCTCTTCTGTAACCATTTGGTTTTCGCTCCTTCAGCTGTTTCAACAAAAACAAAAATGGTTTTTCATCATTCGACTCCCACATTCTCCAGGTCAATTTCACGTGTCATTTTGTCGTACAGCATTACAGTTATGCCAAAACTAACTTCGTCATTGGGTTTCTTGGAACATTCGAGCACAGATTGATATATCACATGACCCACTTACTTTTCAAAAATTTTGACGAGTAGTCAAATGGCAGCTTTCAAGATGGCGTCATTGTCGTCATACCATCCGGCATGTATTATCTCTTGTCCAATATCCATTATCCTTTATACGCCGGATAGGAATTTCAAGAAAATCGTAGACCTTCACGTTGGCGGCCCTCCTAGTACCCCTCCTAATTGTCACAGTGACATGAACTATACCTCGTTGGAAAGCTAATGGAACACAGATTCCAACGAGGTAACTTTTGTGCCCGCACCCCGTGCTCAACCCGTAAAAGAAGAAGAAGAAGAAAATAAAAAATGGATAATATAAATTTTTTGAACTTTGTGGGAGGCTGGCAACACTGTTAGTTGTCGTACACAAAAAAAATCTCACATATACTTCAGATATTTGGAACAATCATATAAAATAATGAAGGGCTTAGGTGCAATTAGCAAGGGGAAAAAAAATTCGGAACGTCGTACCTTCTATAGTCACCCTGTATATTTTGTTTTGATGGACTATCGCATACCCTTATTTATAACATCGCCCCTAATTGTCACAGGGACATGAACGATACCTCGTTGGAAAGCTTATGGGACACAGATTTCAACGGGGTAACTTTTGTGCCCAACCCGTAAAAGAAGAAGAAATTCAATAAAGCATGTTTCTTTGACTTTTGTGGGACTCTGGCAACACTGTTATTTGTCGTAATCCCCCATTTACCCCTCTCATTCCCAATGGCCATAAACAGGGTATCACTAGTTAGTATATTTATTTATCTCTATTGATACCAATTTTTATGCTTGTAGCACTTTTGGAGTTGGTTGCTCCCATATGCTGAGGGGGGAACTAAAACACCCAACTTTTCCCCTCCACCGCGGGACTCTGACATGGATGAAATGCACATCGTTGGAAAGCTTCATTCTTCCTGAAGAGATTGACACTTAAATAATCACTCTAGGTTAATTAGGAGCTGAGCTACTGAGATTGAAAGTGCTGGCTCAGCCCTTGAGCCGTTCGGCGTCTAATAGGCTAATGGCCATTTGCTTTCAATATATGCAACACTTTATAAAAGAAAAGGCGTTTTCCGAGCTCTGTATTCGATTTACTTGCTCTCTACGTTCCATCTTTCTCGGGTTCCTCTGTCCTTATTTGTTGACGGCAGCATCTATAATTTTGGCTGTGAAGGTTTACTTAGGCACTGTACCTACATACGAGTTACGATATCTGTCAATTAGTTTGAATGCCACGAGCTAAAGACAACGAACCAGAGCTGAAACGGATCACTTAGTAAATCAGGTCAAGTTTTGGACACGGTCGTCGGGATACTGGGTCTATGCTTGGGACCTAACCTGAACTGGTCTAACCCAGTGGCCCGGCCTAACCCCGCCTGACCTGCTGATCTGGAAGGTAAACAGAATTTATATGTTCCCTTATTATATACCCTGTGGCGTTTGAACAGTGTTTCTCTCAGGGGGTGACAGAGACAAAGGTTTTATTCACAGGACGAAAAATTCAACCCCGGAAAGTTACTAACATTAGACATAACAAATGTAAATAGTTTCGTATCTCCGGAAATAAGAACGCTCCCAGGGGTGTACAAATGACCCCGACTGAGTAATCAGGAGTACTAGGGCTAGAAAGGTGGTTGAGATATTGTTGGAGAGACGAGTTCAAATCCGTATAGAACATACACATTGCAGGGGTGGTGCCAGAGATAAGGGGGGGTATTTTTCAATCCAGAAACTACTACGATTAGGAAGGCCGTTGAGCTGTTGAACAAAATCTCGCCCTTGGAGGAATTAAATTAGAAGGAGACGCCCAAACGTACCTCTACTTCGCAAACAAATTGAAGCCGAAAATGGCCGCCGCGCCGCCCCGATTGTATGTATCGCGGTCCGTCATATTGCATTTGGAATAAAATTAAAGTATTGCATTCACAGGCATGCTAATAATCAGTTCATTCTTTATATTTTTCTGTGATTTTTAAAATGGTTTGTGAGTTGTGTTTTATTTAGGTGTTCAAACAACTACGACAAGAAGGCTCCCAATGTCACATTTCACGGGTCGAAGTGTTAGAGAAAACTTCTATCCAAATATAAAATTCTAATACAAATTGGTCGCAGGGAGAAAATTAAAAGCTTTTTATACGCTTTATATTAACTTGCTCTGTAATCATCTCTGGTACAAATCTTGGAATTGATTTTTAACTCACTTCCCATCATCTGATTTCTTTGAAATTTTGTAAATTTGTTTGTTTCCGATGACAATACAATATTCAATCATTAGATGTACGACACAATAATCCAGTTAACTGTAATTAATTAATTAAATAATTGGAAATTATCCTTAAGTTCACGCAACGCCGCATCTATTGTCTGAAGTTTCGGTTGCCTATCTCTCAGGGAGCTTAATATTCATCTATTATACAGAAAAAAATAATTAAAAAGGATTTTTTTTTAAATACGCTTTATTAAGATGCACTAAAAAGTGAAGAATAATAAATTGAATTAATCTTATGAATCGGAAAATAAAAGCGTGGGTGCTGTTAGATATTATGATTTTATGATAAGGTAAGCAAGAGCACCCACGCTTTTATTTTCCGATTCATAAGATTAATTCAATTTATTATTCTTCACTTTTTAGTGCATCTTAATAAACCGTATTTTTTTAAAATCCCGTTTTATTTTTTATTTTTTTACTTTTCGTCATGCCGTCAATGTGTTAATTCGAGAATTGTTTTAATTTTTTCCATAGATTTTAAGTAATTACAAGAAAACTGACTAAAGGAAATGTCAGTATTATTCAATACATTTCATTAGCTTGTAAATACATTGGAGAATTGTTTTTCATTTAGCAGCTTTCGATGTTCACTCTGGTTGGAAGTCTTGGATACTCTTCTCTCTTGGAGGAATTAAATTGGACGGGCCGGAATGAAGTATGCAGAGGATGGGGAAGGTATTGGCCAGGGCTTTTCATAATTTACCATCCCGGCATCGCACTTATAAAGATGCATCATAATAACAAATTGAATTATATTTATGGCCTTTATAGGCTCAGGCCGGGATAGGGGAGGGGGAAGGTGTCGGCCAAGGCCTATGTTGAAGGTTCCATACCGGTATTTGTCTGGTGTGACAGGAAAATAACCTGGAAAAACAGTCAGGATGGTCGGCCGCTGGCATCAAACCCACGACCTTTCGATTGCTACGCCAACGCTCTACCACTTTGTTTTTGAAACTAGGTTCACCCTAAGCAGTCTTACTCGTTCAACTTGTAATACCTTTTTAAGCTTTGTGGAACTTGTTCTTTCTTAAATTTAAGTTAAAATCACACACAAACATCCATGTCCGAGGCTAGATTCGAACCCTTGATTTTGTAGTCGAATGACAAGGGCGCTGAACCGCTCTGACTAGCTTGATCGGCACGACTGAGCTAAGTCGGTTCGGTATCATAATAACGAAGTAAGTCCGAATACTGGGTCTTTAAATCTGCGACTGAAATCACACGAACCATTAGGCCGGATATCCAAAGATCCGGATCCGACCGGGTAGCCGTGTGGTCTAAGGCATTGGGGCAACGACTAGGTACTCCGCGTTTGAATCCCGGCAGGGGCATGAATGTCTGTGGATTTTAACTAGGTGTAAAGGGTCGAATCGTGAAGGGGAGAAGTCAAAAGTTACTAGACTGGTCGCTATAAAATTAAGTTTACCGAAGAACCGGATCTGGCTATCTTTATTATGCATCTATCGCTTTATTTATTTTTTCGCGTAATAATATCGATATATTCTCACATATAATACAATCTTGACGGTTTTTTTAATTTCCATTTATTTGTGGCAATTTTCACCCAGGTCGGGAAGGTAGAGAAAAGGACAATCACACCATTTGCATGGTGTGACAAAAAACTGAGTAAGAATGGGTCGTCGCTGGCATCGTTCCCAGAACCTTCCAGCGCTCTACTAACTTAGCGACTTTGGTTTGGTGTTGGATGGCTTTGGATTCCTTAGTAAGTGCTTAATTACTTCTTTTTCTCTTTATCAGTACCTATTGGTTTCATTGTCATTTAGAGAAGGTAGACCTATATAAAAACATCCTGTGTTATCAGCTTTTTCGAGAATCTTTTAATATTGGTAACCAGGAGTCTTACACAGTTAACGGCTACAGATGTCAATATTTTTCATTGTGCAATGTTTATTCTACTAGATTTTTTCCATTCAAGCGCACCTGGAGTTGATTTAAACGTTGCCTAATAAACACACGTGAGTATAATAACATATGGATGTGAAATTTCATGCAAATATTATCTGTAAAATCTGTACATAAAACAATAGGGATTTCGTGCTTTTCTTCCAAACGCATGATGGCGGATGGCCGCACTGGAAGATTGACGAGTGGCCATTTTTAGCTTCAAAATTTGGGAGCTTGGGCGTCTCTTTCTATTTGAATTCCTCCGTGGTGTCGCCGCAATTTTTTCAACGGAACATTAATAATACAAATAGGATGCTCGCTGTTGAAGCATGGACGTAGCACATGTGCACATTCCCGCAACTGAGCTCAGCCTAACTTATTTAAAAATAATTTATTGAAAAGAAAAACAATGGAAAATCAATAAGTTGGCCGCTCTAAAGTTAGGGTTGCCAACCGTCCGGTATTTTACCGGACGGTTCGGTTTTTGACCTCCTTGTCCGGTACGACCTCAAAACCGGACGTTAAATGTCTGGTAACTTTTCCTCTTACTAGTCCTAATCTCTGTTCTATTCATATTATTTTTGAATTCCGTGAAAAGTAGATTTAGTTGAATCTGGATTCTAAAATGAACCGCATTTGACAACCGGCTTTTCACGGCCCTAGCGCAATTCTATTCCGCAACGAATTTGTTGTTCCGTCGCAGTGATGTTATCGTTTGCAAGGCGGCAGTGATGCCAATTTGGCCTATTTTGGGCTAAACCTAGCATATTTGGAGAGGCATTTAGCCATACAAATATACGAAATGCTTATAGCCTTAAATATAGCTTATTTTATGAAACTCTTGCCATTTTTGGTCTTTTTAGTAGCCATTAGATGATTTCTTAAAATACTTTTATCTTTGAAAATAAAGTGTAAACTTGAAAAATAAGCCTACCTGTCATTATATACAATCGTATTAATTGATTTCTCAATACTGTGGATGTTTTATTACGCAACCAACCCTTGTTTTTATTCTTTTTCTCTCTCCCTACCCCATAGATTTAGAGCTACTCAACAATACTTGTCAACTCAGATAATCATTTTATTGTCGCTCCCGTAACTGCCCCATTTGCTACTTTTTAATAATTTTAATTTCGCATTTCATTGCAAGATTCATTGCAGCAAGAATGAGACTATATATCTTGGAGTTTTCTAATACGAATTTAATAATTTTTCGGTTCTTCAAGCCATGGAGAGTAGAGGAGAGCGAAGCTGGTAAGACTTATTTTTCAAGTATATTTTGTGCATGCCATAATTATATTGCCAATTATATTTGCTTTTCGGTTTTAAAGTACGATGTATTATTGATGGTAGACTACAAAAATTACGTGTGCCGACTCAACCAAAACTGGAATAGGTAAGTTTAATCAATGCTTCAAAAGTAAGTAAAGTTATTAAATTCGAAGACCGACGGGAGCCAGGTCAAGTGGTTCGTGAAAAAAACTAAAATTGCCTCTGAAGTTGCAATCTTTGTAGAAGGCTTTGAAAAACATTCAATCAATTCAACTAAACGCTACCGAACGTAAGAAGTACTCAGTGCAAAAGCTATAAAGATAAGTGTTTTGTTTTGTGATTGAAGAATATTTTGCGATTTCATGATTGGCCGTAAAAAGGAGCCAGTAAGGTTGTTTTTTTGTGCTCAATAAAAATCAGAAAGGGAATGAATTGTCTGACACAAACATATTATATTAATTGTTGCGTAACAAACATCTTATCACACACACTTTTATACATTGTTGGAAATCAAACCGTATTATTTTTTAATATCTTCAACACGAAATAAAAAAAAACTTCTTCCCTTTGTTTGGATAAAACTTGTTATGTAAGAACTTGAATTGTATGTAAAGAATATGTGGTTTTATTTCAGTCCATTGTAGAGATTTTTTTCCTCCTTAAACATAATGTGCACAATCCCGCTTTATAGATTCTCCAAGTCATTTTTTTCTTTAATAGCTGCCAATATAGTTAGTGTAGTGTAGAAGTGTGGTACCATTGTCATCGTGTCGATTGTTGTGTTCGTCTCTGTTACGACTCATTGTTTTTCTGATGTTAGAATTGCATTGAGAGAATTTGGGGTTTTAAAGTGAGCATAAAAATGAATGATTCGGGTTCTTAATAAGCTTTTATTATTAATGTTGCAGGCAGGAAATTCGATAAGACAACATTTATGGAAGGGCGATCACTTAATATTTTTTTACACTGTCGACCATTTCTCCGTTCTTCTCCCCATTATCATAATATAAAAGTATGAGTATCTTTTTAGGAGTGTTATTCATGTGGATGTCAGCCGAAGTATTCTTTCCATGTGAGAGTGTGAGTGTTTTTTTTTAATGAGTTGAGTATGTGGAATTAACTACTATGAGTAGCTGCGTATGTTCTATTGGAATGGGCCCGTTTCCACAATTTATAATATCTGTGTGGTGGATTAACACTCAGTGTGGTGGTTTGTTTTGTCCCCCTAAACAGTCAGTGAGGTCGGCCGTTCCTGAAACGTGTAAGCTCTTTTAATTTTACTCTGCTTCAATATTATATGTAAGATGCCATTCTCACCCTATGGGACACGACCCACTGGTGGGTACAGAGTCGATGTTTTGATAGGACACGAGGCTCAAGGGTAGGGTTGCCAATTTTTGGAAATGGAAATAGCGGACAATCTCCAGAAGTATATATACTCTTAAGATTGTATCATCATCGCTCGTCAAAAATGTGAACAACCTGAGTTTCCGCCAGGATTTTCAGTTGGGGGGGTGGGGTGTAAAGTCAAAATTGGGAGGGTGTAAGAGAAGTTTTGTACGGTTTCTATCAATTTTTTTACAGCAAAACTGTCCAGGTTGGAGGGTGTTGTCGAGCATTTGGGGGGTAAACACCCCCCACATGGGGGGGGCTGGCTGAAAAACTATTACTTCACATAAAATTGAGCGATTCGGGGTTAAAATTTAATAACTTTAGTTACTTTTGAAGCATTGATTAAACTTAGCTATTCCAGTTTTGGCTGAGTCGGCACATGGAATTTTTGTAGTCTACCATCAATAATACATCATACTTTAAAACAGAAAAGCAAATATAATTGGTTATATAATTATTGCATGTACAAAATATACTTGAAAAATAAGTCTTACCAGCTTCGCTCTCCTCTACTCTCCATGGCTTGAAGAACCGAAAAAATTATTAAATTTATATTAGAAAACTCCAAGATATATAGTCTCGTTCTTGCTGCTTAAAAATCTTGCAATGAAATGCGAAATTAAAATTATTAAAAAGTAGCAAATGGGGCTGTTACGGGAGCGACAATAAAATTATTATCTCAGTTTACAAGTATTGTTCAGTAGCTCTAAATCTGTGGGGTGGGGAGAGAGAATAAGAATAAAAATCCCTTTCGGTAGGCCTACAGGCTGAGGTAGATTTCGAAGTTTCGCTGGGAGCCGGGGCTCGCCCCCCAACTTCAGTGCTTTTGAGAGGATGCGCCTCCTTTATCTTAACCAAAATCTCCCTGCAGCACTACACCACACCGGAGTACATCTTCGCCCTCCCACGGTTGGCTGCGCCCCCAGAGGGAAGATTTGCCCCATTTATTGTAACCTACTCTTGGTCATACACCTTCATTGAAAATTTCGTTTCTCTACCTTCAATGATTTGGAAATTGGGTTTTTGGGGCGGCCATTTTGGATCCAAGTTGACAACTTTTTGAAAGTTTTCTTATTTTGTCGTGACCTACTTGTGATAGTAAAATTTCATTTATCCAGCTCAAACGGTGTGCAAAATGGGATTTTGGGCGGTCATTCTGGATCCAAGATGGCGACTTTTCCCAAATGATGTGATATTTCCTTAAGCTACTCGTCATAATGCACCTTTATGCCAAATTTCGTATCTCTAGCTCAAACGGTGTGAAAAATGGATTTTTAGGTCCGCCATTTTGGATCCAAGATGGCGTCTTTGAACTCATTAGGTAACATTTTCATAATCAAAAAGTGATGTTGTACCTATATGCCAAATTTGATTTCAATAGCCCCAGCGGTTTAGGCTGTGTATTCTATACAACAATGGGTTCGGCGGCCATTTTGGATCCAAAATGGCGACCGATTTTGCTCATTAACGAACTTAACCGAGCTATTAAGCCTAGAAACAACATATAAAAATTTGGTTCAAATATCTTCAAAATTATGGCCGCTAGCGTGTTAATATATATATATATATATATATATATATATATACACTTTCATATCGTACCGATCTCAATAGGTATATTTTCTTCGAAATCTACCTAAAAACAAGGGTTTGTTGCTTAATAAAACATCCTCTGTCTTGAGAAATCAACTAATACGATTGTATATAATGACAGGTAGGCTTATTTTTCAAGTTTACACTTTATTTTCAAAGATAAAAGTATTTTTAGAAATCATTTAATGGCTAATAAAAAAGGCCAAAAATGGCAAGAGTTTCATAAAATAAGCTATATTTAAGGCTATAAGCATTTCGTATATTTGAATGGCTCTCGAAATATGCTAGATTTAGCCAAAAAATAGGCCAAATCGGCACCACTGCCGCCTTGCAAACGATAACATCACTGCGACGGAACAACAAATTCGTTGCGGAATGGAATTGCGCTAGGGCCGTGATCAGCCGGTTGTCAAATGCGGTTGATTTTAGAATCCAGATTCAACGAAATCTACTTTCCACGGAATTAAAAAATAATATGAATAGAACAGAGGACTAGTAAGAGGAAAAATTACCGGACATTTAACGTCCGGTTTTGAGTTCGTACCGGACACCGGACGAGGTGGTCAAAAGCCGAACCTTCCGGTAAAATACTGGACGGTTGGCAACCCTAGTCACGAGCCACTGTTGGGTACAGAGTGGATGTTTTGATAGGACAGGAGGCTCAAGAGGGCTTCAAAAAATATATACCGTGCATAATAAAAATGCCTAAAAATCTGATTCTATCTAGATAAATTCTACTTTCTAGCGACAATACAAGTGAAGAAGAGTTTATGCCACCAAGGTCCAATCGTGTGTTCGAAACTTTGAATGGGTAAAGTGCAGTTCCTGACAACCAAAAAGTGTAAACATTTACAGAAGAAATGCAATACAGTATTTACAACGTATGTGGAAGTGTTGAAACGCTAAATAAAACAAACTTTTGAGCGATGAAACTGTGAAATATGAGTGAAAGATCTTAATATACGAGCCGTACTTGGCACTGTGCCGCTGCTTCCGCATGAGGGAAAGACATTGAGTGAGTGTTTAACATGATGTGCAACGTGTATAATAAAAAAATAATCTAACCTGACTTTATCCAACGTGTCCTCGCTTCATTATGTCCATGTTTTTTGTAGCGAAATACGTGTCATTCATAACACGAAGTATTAGGATTCTTCCGCGTGGCGCCATGATTGTATGAGCTGATCGAAAGGAATGCTTATTTACGTAAATAATTGTGTAATATGACTTTCCGTAATTCAATTTGATTTGCAGACCGTCGGTATGTGTTCATAGAGGTGCCTGTGTGGATTACTTGCAACGAAATGCGTGGTATGGCAAACACTGCACGTATATACGGCAAATAAGGGCTGGCTGCCATAAACTGCACCATAGCCATTTTGATAAAGCCAAGGCATTGTAGATCAAATTGTGCTCAGACTCTGTCAAAAGTAGTAAGTTTTGTTCCTTCCCAACCTTACAATCTTTTCTGTAAATACTAGTGGTCTTTACTTACCTTCTGATTTAAGTAATATTCTATTATTTCTCTGCCCTAGATATAATTAGATTGAGAACTACTTTCTAGAAAGTTACAGCAATTCGATTGGATTCGAGACCCATTTCTTTATTTTGAAAGTTCAGTCATACGGCATTAAAACTAAGAGAAAAATTATGAGATGTCTGCTGTGGTTCCGGCATCAAAATAAATATCCTTCTCAAAAGTTATGCTTAACGGTATTTTGGACGTTATTAACATATTAATATCCTCAACTTTCGGCTGAGGTATTTCATATTTGCATGAAAAAGGGATTTTTCTCGTCGGTTTAATTGACTAACGTGTACCGTACAGAAGTAGGCTTGATTCTTGCTCATACATACGACGTACGTTAACTGCAATTGAGCCCAACATACACTACCTTAGCGAAAAGCGGCAGGCAGAATCGTCGCACTAGTTTGGTGAGTATAAATGTGTTTTATTTTAAATTTCAACATCTTATTATTTAGATCTATTTAGTTTTAGCATTAACATAGCTACATTTTTTTAAAAATGTTTTAGCACATTTTATAGCTTGATTGCGTAGTTTTACTATTTAATCAGCGGTTGTTTGCAAATCTTTTTGACGCATCAGATAGGAACTTTAACGCTGCGCGATAACATTGATTTTAGGTGTGAAATGTTCCTTTAACTATTGCTGTATAGCATCAAATGTTTACTCACAAAATAACTCTGGAGCAAACATGTCCTTTAAACGTGAAAATAGCTCATGGCCAATATTAGACAAAAATAGATTAACCTGTTTTTCTGGATTAATACTTTAAGCTTCCTAGTAGCTTTGAAACTGTTCAATATCCATGGCATGAGGCTCGAATCGTTCCAACGGTATGTTAGTGATCATTCTGATATATACAGTACTTTCTACCAAACCACCAAACACTAATATGCTCTGAGTCTGCTTCAAATAGTTATGCATAAAACTTATATCTAATGCTTGCTTAGGTTAGTTCCAATACAGTCATGGTACTATCTAAAACGCTTGCATACTCACATAGCATATTAACATACTTGAGAACATTTGAATACCATGTTTATTACAATAGCAGATAAAAGTTGCTTGAAACAAGATATCATATAGGAACGCAAATCCTAGTTTGGTAGAAGATTGATATACTTTAGCGTTCAAACGCAAAATACATAATGTTGCTCATAATTTGTTATTTGACAAGTTGCTATACTTTTGTTATACATCATATCGTAATATACGATATACGGACACTGAAACTACAAATTGTAGATGATAATCCATAGCATTTTTTTTTTCATGAACCACCTGGCTCCCGTCTAAGGAGAGCCCACATGGAAACTATGCGGAATAGAAAGTTAACAGCACTTTTCGTATGCTCACCGCTAACCGGAGGCTCGGCCCAGCTCACGCCGCCAAGTTCCCTTCGGACGCACCGTGCCCCCTTGGTGCGTTTATATATATCCTTGCTTTTAGTAGCTAAACTCCACGTTACCATAGTAACTTTTTTTGTTCACTAATTTATATAATCTACGAAAAAATGCAAGAAAGTAATTATTAATGAATTTGAACTTAGAAAAATAAATTTTGAAAGAAAAAAAATTATCACCCCTGCCGGGACCTCTGGGTTAGTTTCTTCATGCCTTAACCACAAGACCAAACTGCCAATTGTCGAACAGATGTTTGACGGTGTTACTTATAGTTCGAGCTCTGCGCCTGTGCGAGAGTGGCTACGCCTTCTTTTCATGTCGGCTCTCTTTAGACGGGAGCCAGGTCAATTACTTCGTTAAAAAAAATCAGGTAATCCATAAATGCACGTTGTTAAACGATTGTTTGGAAAGTGCTCCACTAAAACAAAAGATTAACACAACCTGAATTTTGGCAGTGTTATCAAATTTAGTTGATAAAAAGTCTCGACAATCAATAAATAATTTCTGTCCAACCGTACTAACGTATGTGTCCCATGAACTTTAACAACCTTCGAGGTAGATCCTGGACTTAAAAAGATTGAGAACCACTGATCTTTGAAATGGTGAGATTCAGTGAGAAAACCCACACAGAGACAAAAATCTGATTACTATTTTCATACATTAATTTGACGTATGTCTTCAATTTGATATTGTGGTCGTCGGATGTACTTACAACGTTACATCAAATTACAGGCAAGTCTCAGATGAACTCAAGATAAGATAAAATGAATTGTATGGGTTTGTGGGGGTTAACACCATCTCTCCTGAAGCTACCAGAAGTCCTCGGTGCGGAGAACTTGTCCTCATTTGTCTTCTTATAAGCATGCCTTCTCTTGTTTAAAAATGTCTTAAAATATTCTCGCTTATACAGGATGCTTATAAACTACACCGACAAACATTTGTCTGGAGGAGATTCCTCACTACAAAACAAAACAAAAGTTCCTGTGACAATTTTTCAAAATGTGCATACTTTCGGAGCTACAGCCTGCTGAAAGTGCGGGAAAATGAACTTTAGAACCTCATATTTCTAACACCAGGAACAGTAGAACTGATACGGTATGGTGCCGTCAAAAACTTTACACGTACCCTATTTGAAAATGCATATTTCAAATTTCCGCAATTTGGCACAAAAGGGATTTCGCCAAGGAAGTAAAGGATTCCGGAATGTTTCTCAAGTAGAGGTAGGTCGAAACGAGCGTGAATTAAACAACTTTCCGTGTGAGTGAAGATGGCATACGTCATCCCTAGCATCCAATCGGACAATGATATTCAATCTCTTTGATAATTTGATGAAATTATGCAATTCTTACTCCTGTTTGTTATGCAATCACAAATGATTATTATTATTATTATTATAGAATTGAAACCAAGATTCTCTATAGGAACTGATGGGATTCCAAATAAATAATATAATAAAAGATTGTTCGTTCCACTTGAAAGCTTTACTCGTCGAAACGTTTAACAGGTCGTTAAAAGAAGGTATACGGAATGGAAAAGTGCATTTGTTGTACCTATATACAAAGAGGGAGATAAGAACTTGCTTGGTAAAATAAAATAATGGCTGAGCAAAGCACTACAATTTATTTTAAAAAATTAAAA
>JAGDQP010007905.1:49486-61593 GCA_022664845.1 Lepisma saccharinum | reverse complement strand
TGTTTAAGAGAAAACTGAATTTTTAATTAGATATGGACGATGGACGACCGTTTCGCCGTAGAAGGGAATATCATGGAATAATTTTTAAAGCAAAATATAAATTTTGTACATGCGCAAAATAATTTTCGGAAACAGTTACAATATTGTAAACTTTTAATTGTGACAAACGAATGTTAATAACATAGCTCTGAATTTCGGAAGGAAAATGACATTTTTACTGAGCTGGTTTCGACCAATCACAAGACGTCTCTGTACGGTTTCCAAAGAAAGTTAATTTTTAATGAGGTAGGTCCAACCAATCAGAACACACTTCAAATTTGGAATGCAAGTGAATTTTAATGAGACAATTTCAACAAATTACAACACGTTTCTGGTGTTCCTTAGATTTAATACTGTTGAAGGTTGACATTCCAAACTCAATAGAAAGCTGCTGTCGGAGCACCCCAATATATTCTCGTTTCTGTTAGTAGTGAAACAAGAGCAAAGAGAAAATGAAAATATGATGAAATTACTTAAGGTTGGACATCAACCAAGACCGCAAAAGTTAAAACACAAGCGCGTTGACGACCGTATTTCAACTTTAAAAAGCAGACTGAGAAATGGACTCATTGAACTTATACAGTACGTCGATGGTGTAGCATATGTCTTGTGTTTAGAATCTTAAATGTATTTTGCAATGAATTTTAGAGGTATGTACATGTTGAAAATTATAAGTTGTTAAATACAATGTAGTGTTTTTCGTATCTTTTATATTGTTATAGAAATTATCAACCTACACCATAATTATACCAGCTTATTATATGCAGGTTATGTTTTGTGCATTTTTCAGGTATTCTAGAAATCAAGCAGTCACGATTCATAAATCACGCAGTTTTATATTTCAGTTACTAAATACAGTTTTCATCGTAGCTTTCTATCGCAGGGAATTTCTAAAATATCCCCCATCTATGATCCCTGGTAGAAAACATTAGGCGAAATGGGCCAGAATCGAGAAAGACAGACAAGAAAAATGGCAAAAATAGTTGTTGTTTTTTTTTTCTGTAAAATCACCATACTTCATGATTATAGTGTACTGACATCCTTAGAAATTTATGCTCACGCCAACGAAGTTATTTAAAGTACAAGGGATAAAACTTTTCTGGCGCTTCTATCATGGAAAACGTTTTTTGCATTATTACTTTTACACGTACACTACTATTTCACAAATGAAGTTCCGTTTCTTTCACAGTCCTCTTTCAGTTTTTCTGACAATCACTCTTTATAAACATTATCCAAAACTATTTTCCTGCTCTTTGGTCACGGCCTGTGAAAGAAGTACGAGATATTGTATTGTATATACGAACATGCTGAAGATATTTTATCGCTATAAACAGGTTACGAATCAGGAAGTAACATGAATACATCATATTTATCCTGTAATTTGCAACTGGAAAGCGTGCATCATTTTATGGTTCTTAAAATTCACTTCCGATGAGAATGACCTGCCACAATCTGTACAGCAAAATGGCTTCTCAGGGGTGTGAACGTATTTTATATGACGAATCAAATTCCCTTTCGTGTTAAAGCAGCGTCCACAGGTTCTACAAGGAAAAGGTCTCTCCCCTGTATGTATGCGTTCGTGCATTTTAAGGTTCGCAGCAGCAGGGAACTTCTTACTACAATACTGACATTTAAATACCTTCGCAGGTCGTGAATTCGCTCTCATTCCAACCAGAGAACTTGAAACAGGACCACCACTGAAAATAAACCAATGATGTATACTTCACACACCAAACGTAAGCACACACATTCTCTATTTATACATACGCACTACATACAAAAGTTATATTTAAGAGAAAATATTAACACATCTCAAAACAAAGAACAAATTATTTACTTACACTCGTCATCTCCTAGCCTGAGCGTACGTCATGTGTACGGCATGATTTCTTCTATCTCGTACAAATAGGTAAGTGTAATATTAAAAACTCAGAAATGTGTTGCAATTGTAATTTTTAATACACAAAATAATAATAAATGTCATCGCTGAATACCGTTTATACCTACAATTTTTCAGTTTAAGCTAATCATGGCCTAGACTCAGTGGCCCAATGTTTAGGATTGCTGACTTTGAATAAGCATTAGGGATCTACCGACGCCGGAAATCCTAACTGAGGTTTTCCACGGTCTTCCCTTCCTTCTTCTGAGGTAATAGTAAATGAATTAAAGCAAATCTAACGGTCTCCAGCCTAGAACAACTGGTAAGCTTTGCAAAGATGAAAACAAGAAAAGAAAAGTAAGCCTTCGCAGGTTTAGTGGTTACATAGGTGGACTCGGATCAAAACTGAAAACGCATGCAAGTTTCTGTTCTGCTGCCGGCCATTCTGACTGGAGTTTTCCAAGCTTTTCTTCTGGAAAATATTAAGGCTCTGGCAGATATTTTACACATCTCTGCTCCAAGGCCATAGCTACCGTCCAAGATCAAAAATTGTAAATTAAATTAAAAGTAAACAAAACGATAAAACTTAGCAAAACCCCATTATTATTTATCTAAAGAGCAAAACAACAATATTGTATCGCAAACTGCTGAGAAATAATAGCATAATTAAAATGTATTAACATCTGAGCCTGAGCATGTTAATTTTTCTTCAAAAATTGTAATAAACCCTAACCCTCCCCTCTCGCAAACATTCACAGAAGCTGAATAAAAATATCACCTTTTATAGTACTGTTTACAATCATTTATCACCAACAATTACTACGAAAATATAGAGGAAGGTTTCAAAGATGAAGCCAAACTTCTGACATTGAAACAAGAAAAAAAGTTTCTATGGATACATTCGACAAAATGCAGTGTTAGAGCTAGAGGCAATCAAAATTCGCACGGCATATACACGTATCAGTTATCTATTTGCACTTCTTTCCGGTACTCAAATTGAACACACTTACACACATGCTTTTTCCCGTATATAATCACCCTCTGCATTAAGAAGCTCTATCTTGGTTTCAAGATATCTCATAACAAATTGGTGTTAACCTTTCTACGATCATCTCTCAAGCAAATACAAGGACTCTTTCGTATAACGACTGTACAATAACACTGGTAACTGATAAGACACACTCAATTTACAATGTTAATCTACATCTAGATGTTATGCAACAACTGATGAATTTTGGATTCTTCTGCAGATACAAAAGATCTGCTACAAATTGAACAGTAAAATGGCTTGTCAGGGGTGTGAACGTTTTTTTCATGACGAGCCAAATTCCCCTTCGTGTTAAAGCATCGTCCACATATGTCACAGGAGAAGGGTCTCTCCCCTGTATGAATGAGTTCGTGCAATTTAAGTTTCGCGTCACACGGGAAAGATTTGTTGCAGAATGAACATTCCAATATCTTCGGAGGTCGGGAATTCACGATGTCTCCACCACTTGAAACAGCACAACTGAAAATAAATTAATGATGTAAATTTCACACATCGATCACAAACACACATTTTCTATTTAAATGTATCCAGTATATTAAATAATATACGAGGGCCATTTGGAAATTAACCTCCCGTGAGGTGTAAAGATTAACACAAGAATGTCAAGATATACAAAAGTTACGTTCATACCTCTGCTACTTCTCCATGTAGTTTCATCCGCATTCATTCATACACTGATCTAAATGGAGCACCCGCTTTTGTATTCCCTCCTCAAAGACAGTTCTAGCCTGAATGGTAAGCGTCATCATGGGCATGAGTTCGTTCTTGTTGAAAGCTTCGACGGCATTCTTGTACAGAACTGGCAAGTTTACCTGTTTCTTATACCTATAATTAGAGTTGTCAGAAAACCCGGTTTTCAATTAAAGAATTAACTGTCCCGAAAAATGCTTTCGGGACGCCTGTTTGTCCAGTTTTTTATTCTTTTTTATTGACTGTGAATTCATCCTTAGCGTTCGTGAACCTTATGCTAACGTGGAAACGGTATTTTCCATCATGAATGTGCAATGGACAGAGGAACAAAATCGCCTGTATGTGTCAACAATTGAAGGTATAAATAAATGTATATCAAATGACTTTCTTGTAGAGTTCTATGATTATGTAAGCCAGCAGAAATATCAGGAGGTTATTGTTAGTTATACAGGTTAGCTTAGGTTATGGTTTGTAGGTAACATATGGTATAATGTTCTTTCCTTCAATGTGAGCCGTGCGGTCTACGGCGGTAGGCCAACGGCTCGAAGGTCTCGGGTTCGAGTCCCGGCAGGGGCATCGGTGTGGATTTTAATAACGAAAGGGCGAATCGTGACGGTCCAAAGTTACTAGACTGGCCAATATAAATATAAAGTTTACCAAAGTTTTTTTCCTGGAGTCTATATGCTATGCTATATATATAATAAAAAATCACAGCCATATTCAATCCACTACTGGATGATGCCTCTCCCCGCAGGGAGGAGATTGGTCTACTGCTCCTACGCTGACCAGACGGGTTAGGAGAGGAGAGCCTAAGCTCTCATTGTAATCGCCACTATCTTTCATTCATAGCAGCTCCCCAATTGCATCACGAAGCTGGGTGGGACCGTTCCAGACCCGCACACCTTGGAAAAAATCCCTGGCAGCGCCGGGAATCGAACCTGGGATATATATATATATCTGAAATGTCCCGGTTTTCATTTACAAAATCTGGCAACCCTACATGTTATTAATGCTAATTGTTGCTGATATTTTTGTTCCGACAATAAAGTGGTTCATTAGGCAATAACATTTTGTGAATTGAATTTCTGTTGGAACTGTGTTATAAAATGTAATTATAACAATATATCATTTGGAGTTTAACAATAGCGATCACAAGACAGTTCTGTAAGACTAAGCGAAAGGGGTTTGTTATTGTAGTCGGAGATTTTTCTGTAGATGGTGAATTTTAACAGTTCTTTTGCCCTAATATAATTCGTCTGGTTAGTTCTCGGTAGTTATGTTCCTCGAGGGAAGCAATGTAGCATGAAATTCAGTTATTTCCTATGTTCAAAGGTAACCAAATTACCGATGATTTCGTAAAACTTCGATCATACAGGTTAACGTAAAGAAACAATATACGTGATAACATCAACATAAGCGACCTCAGAAACATTCCACAAGTAGCTGGGGAAGGGTACAGACGAATTCTCATTTTGTCAAATGTGCACTGTTGAGAGACCTCTATTGTCAGCCAAAGATACAGAATACAAACAAATAGAAACCGCAATTTAAAACGAAGAACTACGAAACTTCGCATGAAGGGGGAAGCACCTAAACCTAGGGAAATACACAGATATTTTTATACTCTCAAATATGCATTGTGAGAAACTTCAAGTGTTGAAAAAGAAACTAAATTCAAACATCAATGGAAAGCGTAATTTTCAACGGATAATTACGAAATTTCGCACGGAGGAACGCTCTCCCAATACCTACGGACAAGGTATTGGCAAAATCTTCTTCATATTCTCAAATATGCATTGTTGAAAGGTTTCCATTTTTGCTTAAAGATACAAAATTAAAACATCAGTGGAACAACACGTAATTTTAAACGCAGAATTATTCATCTTCGAACATACAAACACTCCATCAATGGCCAGGGAAAGATGCAGACTACATTTTCGTATCCTCAAATAGCCTTTGCATTGTTGAGATTCCTTCATTGTCGGCAAAAGTTAGATGAAAACATCAATGAAAAGCATAATTTTGAACGTAGTGTATGATAAAAAT
This sequence comes from Lepisma saccharinum, assembly GCA_022664845.1. Classification (NCBI taxonomy): domain Eukaryota; kingdom Metazoa; phylum Arthropoda; class Insecta; order Zygentoma; family Lepismatidae; genus Lepisma; species Lepisma saccharinum. Next base: position 55,891 of record JAGDQP010007905.1, on the reverse strand, counting down.
GGGGAGGTTGGAGCGAGGAGCCCTCTTAAAAATATAACTTTTCTGCTGTCGATGTAGGAATTCTGCCAATGTCTTTCTCATACCGTCTACAAAATCGCCAGCGTTTTCCACTGGTAAAATAGACACACAATCCTTCTTCAGTTGACCTAGTTTTCTTGAAAACACCCTTAATTCTAGTCGTAAGGGGGAAAAGAAATTTTAGACGAAATTTAAACTGTTGTACCACGGAAAATAAACATTGAGATTCGCAGTAGCGACAATAAAAATTCTTGCACCAATCAAGTTGTTGGAGTTTATTGTAAACAGTCAGCTCGAGATAGTTTTTTTTCTCTTAAAAACATGTTTTGAAATTACCCAAGTTAACATTTGTTATTCATGTTATGTCAGCATCTACTGGAAGCAAATTAAAGTCAGAAGAGCTTCTATCAAAGATACCATCTAGACATTTTCCTTATGGCGTGAGCGAGCCTCGAATCCGCGCCTCATCTCCACTGTTTTTTTAAGTCAGCTACTATAACTATTCGATCACAGGGGTTGGGTGTTTCGAAGAACTTAATTGAACAACTTGCATGCTTCCTCCAAACATCATAGCTGAGTTTTTAATATTAGGATATATTTTCAGAGAAAAAAAATGTAGATACAATAAACAATAACGGAAATTTTTACTTTTGATTTCCCTAAACGCTTTTCTCAGCATTGTATAATATGTCTGTCTACCCACTTGCTTATGTCACGCCTCGCCACTGCTCGTGTCAACACTAAATATGCCCATATCGGCCAACGGGGATTTGGGAGGGGATGTTGGCGAGGGCATGGTTTGGATGTACACCATCCAGCATTTCTCTGATGTGACTGAGGAAATACTCTGGAATAACCTCAGTCGGGATGGTCTGGGATCCTTCCCAGTGTCTTCCAAGTGCTAAGCCAACGCTCTACCAACTGAGCTACGGCCTCTGGTCTATTATTACTTACTGTTACGAAATTGATATAATGTATTATAACCATTATTGTAAATGTAAGAAATTACTGGTAGAATTACAATAGACTTGGAATCAGCGCTAACAGATACAGGATAATACATGTCACCACAGATGAATGCACAGATAAATTTAAAATAAATTTTCGGGTGCTACCTTCCCACGAAGATTAGTCACCGAGAGATGTCGTCATCCCTCAGATTTTCAATTCTAGATACCATTCCAGCATTTGGTAGTAAAACAGAACACCCCTCGGTTAATGGCAATTCATCACGGCTTCTATGCTGTACTTGGGACTCAGGGTGAAATAAATAAATAAACGTACACAAGAATAAAGTAGTCTTGATCTGTGCTCTAGGCAGCGGCTAGCCTATGACCGGCAGGTCCCTGCGTAAGGTGAACTGAATGCGGTTTGCCAATGCTTTCAATCGGATCCATAGTTTGAACTGGGCTCAGAAACACTTGTCTCTCTAAGGGTATCGAACCCGGAACTCGTTAGTTGCAAGGCAGCAAAGATTATCACTCACCTACTAGAGACACCATACCTACGTAATAAGAGTTCGTTGTTCTGCCTATAAAAAAACTAACTATATGGCTTACGGAACTCTCAAGTTCATAGCCGCTGTAACAATCGTTCGCCATTGGCTTCGGTCCTGGGCAAGAAGCTAGTTTTTATCATGAACATCTACCTCCCGAAAATCTTTTCTAACATTGTAATCCCAACAACAAATGTCTGGGTCCTCCGAACGGCCTCTTTCCCTCTGGCTTACCAACCACGATGAAATATAATGTTTTTCCCCATCTTAACTACATGGCCTTATACTATCAGGCGATTCATACAGTCTGTGGTTCTTCATTATGCAGTCTCCTCCATTCTCCGGTCGTATATATATATATATATTATTATTATTTTCAAACACACGCAATTTATGTTCAGCTGCTAGGGTCGTACTTCAACTTTCGCAACCGTTGCCTAAATACACTGCAACTAAATACACGCCAACTTTCGCAACCGCAACCTGCAGAATAACCGTTCTGTATGGAGCGATTCCACGCGTCACAGACTGACATTCAGAATACACTCTTTGACTATTTGACTATAATTTCCTTAAAACATCTCGGACAAATTCAAGAAAAGTGACTTTAGCACATGCTATGATAAAAGACATTTTGCAGATCAAATTCTCGGTAAAATAACACGTATGCAATATGAATAGTACTCAGTGTTCGATTTGTTATACATTACGAAGGGGGATACTAAACTAGTGGTTGCTGATAAGTTTCAAGATACTACCTGTTTGGGTAGAAATACAAGGATTTTATCCCTGGTTGGGGTGATATTAAAAATCAACACCAGGGAAAATCCCCGGCATCCCCCCCCCCCCCCCAACAAATCGAATACTGTGAATACTATATTTTAATGTTAAATTTTCCGTCACTCACTGACAATTTTGCAACAGTCACTTACACACTGACATGCATTTCCTCCAAACTCTCTGAAAGTTTGGTCCCCCCAAAAAATTCTAATATACCACATAAAAAGTGGTTAAGTTTTATTTTTATTTAATAAAATACTAGATTATATATAATTAGCGTATAAAAACAAAAACAACGTCACGCACTGACATCTGTGAATTATTTGATGTTTAACTTTACAAGTATTGCTTTATTTTTGTATATTATGATATAAATAAACTAATAGACTTAATTACAAATTGAATATAAGATACCACTATTGCCTGTACATAGTTCTGGGGTTTCTAAAAGTTGAAATTTTTAAACCCATATTAGAGCTATTCCACGAATATGTCAAGTCTGCTAATGAAAAGTCAAATGTACTATGGATTTTTGTAGATTAATGCAATTGGTTCTTGGAAGGTATCCAGGACCTGAAGGAGCTGGGGGCGCCAAATGAAGATAAGGAGATTCTGTTTTTCTTCCTATATACTGTTACTATTTATAACCTGGTATTGTTCTTATGAAAATAAAGTGGCATTTTCAAGGTACCATCCCATCATTTGGAGTCGCCGAACCTCAGACTATGAATCAGGCGGTCCGGGTTCAAATCCCGGTCAGGATGCTGAAGACCTTTCTACAGTGCTCCCATACATGGCGCTCTGAGATGCACTCAGCCTCCTATCAAACAGTACCAGAGCCTCATTGGTATTTCTGGGCACCTTGGGAGGTAAAGACGGACGAGTGTGTGACTGACCACCCCAACTCGTGCCATAGGTTTAGAATAATTGCAACCTCCGCACACCCCATGTGTCACTCACAGTGAGTGTGCATTGCACAGGGGATACCTTTACATTTTATTACCATCTCATCATTTACCTGATGCGACAGAAAAACCAGGAGAAATTTCAGGAAAGGCACCGCTGAGCGAGAACCCACAACTTTCCGAATGCGAACTAACGTCCAAACTATGGCTTCTTTGTAATTGTATATCTGCGGCAGAAAAGGTCTACGCCAAGAAAACAAAAGAAAAGTAAGAAAGAAAGGAAAATCTTGCTCACGAAATAAAAAAGAATAAATGTTTCTATATTCCTTCAGCAAAAAAAGATTGACTGGTTCACATTATTTATCCTTATTTTACTTGCGAACAAAACCAAACCTTATTACCTTTTTCACAATAAACCTTGTGTTGGTAATGTTGAAATTATCACAGAAAAATTGACAGCCGCCGCGACCGGGACTCGAACCCGGATCTCCCACTTGCCGGCTAGGTATGCTACCAATTACACCATTTTATCATGTGAATATAGGGAGGTTCCAAACTAATGAAACAAAAGGAAGGAAGGAAGGAATCACTCACTCACTCAAAAAACAGCATTTGTGTAATTTCGGAGCCAGAGACATGCAAATCTGGTGCAGCATAGTCACAAATGACGCTGTATTTCGAAAATAATTAGCAAATAACAATGAAAGTTGTACGCAACAAATATATTTAGATTGCTACGCTTTATTTCTCGATATATCAGTAACTTTTGACGATGCAGCGCCATAGTTACGTGCCTCTAAGTCCAGAAGTATGCATTTCCAACATTCATTCAAGCGGAATTTCTTTATGTTTCGGAGTATGTCGATCTCCCCGCCTCAAATTTCCTGAAGTTGCAATACCTTTCTCAAACGGAAAAATCCTAGTAAAAAGCTGTGTACAATGGCCAGAAAAAAGTAATCGCTACGGTTTGGATCACGAATTTTAAGAAATAACATGTAATTACGAGAACCTGCCTCTGTTGAGAACTGTTTCTGCACTTTATATTAGTATTATTTAAACTAAAAAATTTATAGAAAAGGTGAATATTCATAAACAGTATTTCTCGTGGTTTGGTTATTATGGTCGCGAACTTCGGATCAAAATGAAGAGGTCGTCAGGTTTGAGTCTTTGAGCCCTACTGCCGGCCACTATCACTGAAGTTTTCCAGGACTGTTTCATCGGGCGAATGTCAGGATGGAATTCGCCCTGTTCGTAATATCTTTAATCTCTTCCTTAAAACAGTGTTCGGTAAGGGACGCCATTACTAAGACCTGTGACGGACTTAGGCCATAAATGCATCATTGCTAAAAAATAATAAATTAAATTAGAAAATAAACAATCGAGGAAACTCATACTATTAGCATATTGTATTTGACGAGAAACAACAATATGTTATCACATATAAAGATTAACTGAATCGAAATTTATTAATACAATCATGATAAAAGTCTTCAAGATAGAGATCTAGTTGATTCTTAACCATCATTCTCTCGTTCGCTCGCACACACACACAACCGCACACATACACCACTTTATTAAGCGCTTCTTTAAAAAAAAACTTTATTAGTCACAAACATTTTCTGCAGATAAAATGCTCAACTTTCGGTTTGACACATATCACATCCTGAATGATATTTTCTTTAAAAAAGAAAGTCATCCTAGTAGAGAAGAACGCGGTATTTTCTTATGTACACAACACATCAGAGAAAAAATCAACAATGTTCAATACTTTTCTTCTTCTTTACTCACGGACTCTTACATAAGAACCAGGGCTTGCATACATGAACGCACTGTACATTATTTATATTCATGAACAGATTAGGTATGATGGTATTTTTCCAATTCGATTATACAGTAAGGAATAACAGTATTTGTACTGTTAATCTACATCGGCAAGTGGTGCAACATTTTATGAGTCTGAAATTCATTTTCAGATGTAAAAGATCTGCCGCAAATTGTACAGTAGAATGGCTTGTCAGGGGTGTGAACGATTTTTACATGACGATCGCAGCTTCCCTTCGTGTTAAAGGATCGTCCACATGTCTTACAAGAGAACGGTCTCTCCCCTGTGTGTATACGTTCGTGCAATCTAAGGTTCGAAGCGGCAGGGAACTTCTTGCTGCAGTACTGACATTCAAATCTCTTCAGTGGTCGGGAATTCGCTTTCTTTCCAACCTGAACGCTTGAAACAGCACAACTGAAAATAAACCAATTATGTATACTTCAAACACCGAACACAAACACAGCTATGCTAATTAAAATTATGTATTACATACTTTGCTTTATATTTTTAAGACAAATAATTTACTCTTTACACTCTAGACAAGAATCTACACCAGACTGAAATTCGGTAGAGAATAATATTAGAAGTCGCTTACTTTATTTTATATTGCTATATCATACTAAAACATAATGTATTTTACTTGTTGAGCTCATCTGCATTCACTGTATAGAGCGTAAAAATAGCTTACGCACGTTTAAATCACGAACAAGCATTTTAAATAAATCGAAAACACCATTATTTCATTTAAAATACAAAATCAACCATAACAACCTTTGTTTTCTTACTTTTTTTTTTGCTTCCCGCTTTATGCTTACTTCTTATGTAAAAGCATGTTTAAAGCTTGTTCTTAATTTAAAAATTACTCCATTGTTCTTTAGTATCTAATTAAAGCTTATGTTTCACAATCGTATTATCCACGTGTTATGTACACACATGACATAATGCCTCCTCGATGGAAAAGTAAAAATGTTGGGTCGAAGGGTCAACAATTTTTTCTTCGACGTCAATAGTGTTAGCATCATATTTGTCAACTGAACATTTAAATAATTTCGAGTTGGCCACATTGTCTTTTTTTCATCGATCCATCTTCAATTTTCCTAACAGTAGATGCACTTTGAAACAAGATATAGACCATCGTATAAATTCAATAACTCGCAATCACATTATCCACGTGTTATGTACATACGTTATACGGGATGGTATCAAGAGTGTTCGAAAAAGAACGTCCTCCCTCAGACTTGTTAGGAGCTTAGTCCATAGTCATAAGCGTAAGTTGTAATGGTAATATATTAATAATACACACGTTTTATTTCTTACGCTTTTAATGTTTTAAACTAGATATTAGTAATACGATAATGAGGGTGAATTAAGGAAGTACATAGCTG
>JAGDQP010007905.1:32008-49476 GCA_022664845.1 Lepisma saccharinum | reverse complement strand
ATATTAGTAATACGATAATGAGGGTGAATTAAGGAAGTACATAGCTGAAGCTAGGATCAGAGATTGAAATTTGAATTTATTATGACTGTAGGCATTTTTGGCCATGGAGAACCCTGTGAAGATGATCCCAGCCCGCCTACTGTGATAGATCCCAGCAGAACCTTCTGGATACTAAGTCACCGCTCTACCAACTGAGCTACGATTTATCGGTATCCGAGATTGGAAGCTCAGGGTTGGAAATTTTGTTGATTTTATGAAACAAATATCAGACAGGTATTTTTTAATGGAAATAAAAGTAACTTGTTTTCTTCAAAATAAGATACCAGAAGTGAATATGTTAGTACTAGGTTTAGTGCCATTACGCTACAGTTAGCAAGGCCGCCCAGCTCCCTTCGGACGCACCCTCCCCCCTTGCACTCCTGCCCTGGTGGGTTTATATACATTTTAGTTTTTAGTGGCCTCTTTTAAAATTGTAAATCAGAACTTTTATTCAATTTCCTTTTGTGTATTTACATAAAAAACGAAAAGAACTTTAATTTTCTTTTAAAAAAAAAATATATGCAAAACATCGACGCCAGGGTTTGAACCCCGGACCTTTGGATTAGCTTCCTGACGCCTTGTCCACAAGACCAAACTGCAACTTCCGGGCTGAGCGCTTGTCGCTGTTACTTGTAGTTCAAGATACGCGAGAGAGGAGATTTCCGTCGTTGCTCTAGTAAATTAACCCTCGATGTTAAAAACTTAAAGCAACGACGGAAAACCGTCGTTACTCTAGACACAATCTAAATTTAATATCTCTCATTTTCCTTGTTCTCCAATGAATATGGCAACCTAGAACGTATCATATATACTAGGACTCAAGTTAGGTGCTTGTTAGTTAATATCGGTGCCAGAATTTAATTTTATTTAAGGCATTTAGGCAGCTTAGGCTCAGGTCGATCTTGGTGTCAAAGATGTTACATCAGTGTAATAATATGATAGGCCTAACAATATCAGATATTCTTATAAAATTTAGCATATTTTTCATTTTCGTTATCCATCTATACCACTGAACGTGTTATTACATAAACCTAATTCGCTTAAACTATGAACAAAATGAAGCTTTTTTTTTTAACAGAAAACATTATTTTAGACTTGCTGTATAATCTATTCTACTGGAGCTGATGGTGGAGATCAGCTGGAGAATTCATTGTGACTTTTTAACACAGTATGATCGTGATATTTTGTGTGTTCTATCCTACACACCAGACATTGACATGTTCTTCCTCAACGTGTTTTTACTTAAACTGATTCTTCTTTCAATTTCTCTAAAGTCAATTTCCAGGATGGTGATTCATGTGTATTTTTAATAAATTCCATTTGTGCCACATCCAAATACGTATACATTGTAACTGTAATTATTTTCAGTTTCTGGAAGCTGCAATCTCCCACAAACAAAAATTCCTTTTAAAAAGCTTAGTACAATACAGAGAAAAAATATGTAGCCGCCACAGTTTCAATTAGGAATTAATTAAATAAAATATGTATTAACGACTATGTGCAACTACTGAGGGCCATTTTCGTATTTTATATCAGTTTTATTTAAACTAACAAATTTTTACGAAATATGAATATCCATAAACAGTATTTTTTTGTGGTTACGTTCGGAAACTTTGGATCAACACTAAAGAAGTATTCAGGTTTGAGCCTTTGAGTCCTGCTGCCGGACACCTTTACTAAAGTTTTCCCAACTTTCTTGCTTCATCAGGCAGCAAATGTGAGTAGCCCGCTATAATTCTAATCTCGGTCTCGGTACGGGACACGTGATGGATTTAGGCCATAACTGCCTGCATCTCTGCTCATAAATGTTTAATTAAATTAGAAAATAAATAAACGAGGAAACCCACAAAATTAGCATAAAGTATTCGAAGAGAAACAACAATATGTTATTACAAATAAGGATTAAATGAATAGAAATTTATTAACATAACCATGATAAAAGTTTCCACGATAAAGATCTAATTAATTCTAAACCTTCGTTCTTTCGTTCGTTCACACATACACAGAGAACCAAACACACACAACACAGAAGCATCACTGTATTAAATGTTTTTTTAGAAAACTTTATTGGTCACAAATAATTTCTTCACATACAATACTCAACTTTCAGTTTGACACATATCACATCTTGACTGATATTTTCTTTAAAAAATAAATCAACCTAATGGAGAAGCACATTAGTAAATATGCCTGTTGTGGAGCTGTCTCCAATTCAATTTTGGTAGCGGCATTCTTGCGGTCTTCTCATGTACAGAATACATCAGCAATGTCCGAAACTGTTCTTCTTTATTCATGGACTCTGAAATAAGTATCAGTCACTGGCTTCCATACATGAACACAGTTTACATTGTTTATATTCATAAACAAATTATGTGTGATGGTATTAATTTTTTAATTCGACTATACAGTAAGACATAACACGCACTGTATTTATACTGTTAATCTACATCTTTAATTCGTGCATTATTTTATGAGTCCCAAATTCCTTTTCAGATCTAAGAGATCTGCTGCACACCGTACAGTAAAATGGCCTGTCAGGGGTGTGAACAGTTTTTACATGTCGATCGCAGCTTCCCTTCGTGTTAAAGAATCGTCCACATATGTTACACGAGAAGGGTTTCTCCCCTGTATGTATGCGTTCGTGTTCTCTAAGCTTAGAGGCAGCCGGGAACGGCTTGCTGCAGAACTGACATTCAAATATCTTCAAAGGTGATCGGGAAGTCGCTGAGTTTTCATCCACAGCACTTGAAACAGCACCACAACTGAAAATAAACCAATGATGTACATTTCACATAACCGCACTAAAGCAACACCTATATATTCTCTCTCTATATATATGCATTATACACAAAGGTACTATTCTTAAATCGAAGTTACCATTCCCCCCCGTTAAAACTAATAATTTATTTACAGTTGGTGTTCGTTATCTCCTGGTATACCACAGTATTTAATGACTTTACATAGTAAAGGACGAAGATGCAAGAAGAGAAACAAAAGATCAATGAAACAGGTGTATGTTTAATACTTTCTTAGCTGGTCGCTTTTAAAAACCTTTTATAGCGCATCTTGCCCTGTTGCAGTTATACCAAACACAATTTGTCGTGATGTCTGACTTCATTTCCACTTTCTCGCTATCCAATGAAATATGGGGTAATATTTCGCTTTAACCCCAACTCTCCACAGAGTAACACAGCTTATATTTTCGCTAGCAAAGAAGTAATCTCAGTCTTTCACATTACTGTTAAATTTTGTCTTTACGTACATTGTTAGATGCGTCTCTTTAAGAGTGTATGCGTTACTTTAGCAATGCTGGGCTGGAGAATTGTCCGATTTCTAACGAGTCATCCGCAGCAGATGACTGAAAACGGCAGATTAGTTTCCCTGCGCTAGGATTGTTTGGAAGTTGACAGTTCACAACAGATTGTTTAGTATACTTTCTCTCGAAAATGTTTGAATTTTAAAACTACGCTCGTAGCGGAGAATGTATTCTGAACATTCCAGATGATCACTGGCTACAGGCCTGCTTGTGGTCGCATGTCTTTCTATGCTTTGCAGAGGAATGAAACTATTTTGCTTGCAGAACTGGTTTAATCCTTTGAAAGATACAAAAGGATTTGTTACATGCAAAATAATACATAAACAAATAAATAAAAATAAACAGTAGAAGTAATAAATAATCAAACGTCCCAGTTCAGGCAAATTTCGCGCGAGCCTCCCTTTTGCCTTCCTGTGGTTCCAATCTCTGATAGTTTTAATGTACAGTCAGCGCCAAATGTTTTGAACCCAGTCGTAAAATTTATTCTCCTCTTCTCCGAATGACTTGGGAATGGATATAAAGATTTGGGTACGGTTTCTAGAAAAAAAAAAGGGGGAGGGGTACGTGATTTTCTGTAAGTTACAGAAAACTGTACTCAAATTGGTCTATCTATTCCAAAGTTATTCAGAGAAGAAATATGACGACTAGGTACAAACTTTTGGCGCTGACTGTACAATTCTTAGCCATGTCTTTTAACTCGCTTGATGAAGTTTGATGGGATCAAGTGAAATATCATGATTACAGTTTCATATATCAACGTGTCAAGATAGGACTCTCATCATTTTTTATTTGGAAATTCCAGATGGCAACAACGTGATGTTTACATAATGGACACTCACTGTTAACTGTTATAAAGTAATAAGGTAAACGCACCAGTAATTGACAATGTACCAGTAATGGACACTTGAAGATAAAAAGTTGTAAAATACGATTTTCCTAAGGGCGGGAGTCATTTCGCCTACATGGAAAGGTTTAATATAGTATGTTTTGATGCCACTGAATATTATTCGCTCGTCATTGCTTTCATCTTATATTTCTGACGTGATGTTGAAGTTAGGTCCATGGTTGCACCTACTCTTCCATACATTCTGTTAAGCAAGTGATTAAGGCGAGAGCTTTCGTTTTTTATTCATGAAATTACAATAACGATTACTTCTGTTCTGCACTATTATCCATTACGAAATGTTTCGATTTCGAGTATTTAAATGACCAAACCAATTATAACTTGGATCTGTTACGCAAAACAGGGGGTATCCATTACCGGTACGGCAAAGTCAGTTTTATGTCCAGTTATGGACACACATTATTGATTACTTGGTTGAAATCAAACTCCTTGATTGATTGAGTTGTTATTAAGGTCCTAAGCGAGCTGATGAGCTTCTAAGGACAAGACTTACAGTTCTGGTAAAGTGGGCTCCGAACCATTCCGTTCAGTAGCTCTCAGGGGAAATTGAACTCATTAACACGTGCGCAGAAAATGAACGCGCTAAACTCTCCGCAACTCCAAGGGCGAAATCATAGTTCTGTTAATTGTTTTATGTCAACTTGGGAAAGATTATTTACTCTTCATGACCATAAGTTTGTTAGGAAATTTTTTGGTTCTAATTTTTCAATTATTGACGGGGGATGCCCACTAAAGAAATTATTTGTTTTGATGTTGGATACAATTCTTGCAAGTTAGAATTTGCATGTTTATGGCCACAAGGAATCTATGGCTCAGGCCGAGATAGGGTAGGGGAAAGGAAGCGGGAAGGAGTCGGACAATTCCAAGTGGAAGGTGCCATTAGGGCATTTGTCTGTTATGACTGAGTGAAAACAAACGATAAAACCTCCGTAAGGATGGTAGATAGCTGTTTTCGAACCCAGGACCTTCCAATAATCGAAGAACAGCATTTAACATATAATATTATATTCGAAACATAGCAATAATTATTTAAATTATTTTGTGTTAAGCAGTATGTCCATTACTGGAACATCCAGGTATTTCCGTGTCCATCACTGGTACAAAAACAATGTTATACAAAAAATACGTGATTTACCCTCAAATAGTGTATGTTAATGAAAGTATTGTGTAGAAATCACTAGAAGAGAGCATGGAGAACGTGTAACATTCTCATTTGATCAATACATTTAAACTGTATTTGAGTTAAAAATTATAACGGTGAAAAGTGTCCTTAAAGGGTCCATTACTGGTGCGTTTACCTTATCACATTTTGAATGATTTTCCTGTTCTTACACTATTAGATTCTGTATGTGAGGGAAAATGAGACTGTTGTTCCACTACAAAGCGAGTAAAGGAGAAGCAGGACATTTTTCCTCCAATAAGAGCAATTAGACATTCGTCGCTCAAAATTTTAGCTCATTCAGGCCACGCTGTCACATAGAAAATCACCGAATTTATCTATTTTGTAGTTCTTGGAGCAGTTATTTACGTCTCCATCGAACAATTCAAACGCACTTGCACGTATTTTTAATTTCAATAATAAAATCACTATAGTTTCTCCTTCTAAAAGTCCCTGTACCAAAGTCCAGCTCACAAATCATGGAATACTAAATATTTTACTGAATTCTATTATAAACTGTATAGTATGTTAACCTATTTGGATTTATAATACTTTGTACAAATGTATAGTTCAGCAGAGTTCTGCACGAAAATGTTTTCTTTTATGATTGTATTGGATAAAGAAATGTTATGCTTTAGTCACTGTACGAGCCATAACATAGATTCGTCACACATAAACATGATAGCATTATATATATTTACTTACCTACAAACGAAATCTAGACTGAAGTGCGCCCACCTTCTAATACCATATTCTTTAACTCTTTGAAACTAATTTTGATTTTCATTAATTGTATGCATGCATAACTTCTTTCATTGACGCAATTAGCAGCTACAATTTTGTACTGTTGTTAACAGTAGTTAATTAAGTAAACTCTATATAAAACATGAAAGTAATGGTTCGCAAGTATTATAATGCAGGCCTCAAAATATCCCAAATTCACTCACATATAGTTCCAATAATTCATTCGGTTCGAATATAGTATTATACATTGGATGTCAATGTATGCCAGTCGCTTCTCAAAGTATGCTAAAGAGGTTGGCAACACCTTTCAAAGCAGCAAATAGATGTACACAAAGTACTGATCTATCTTTTGGTGTTATTTTGGTTCGTACATAGTGCTGAGTATCTTCTCCTGATTTCGAGTTGTGCACACAATTTTAGTTTTGGTATTCACGTTAACTGGCCTAGTGCAATTAACAAGTGCGATATCATTATGTTAAGATTTCTTGCATTGAGACAACTATGATAAAATGTCAGAATAGCCTTTCTTTAAAACATTAACTGTCAACATAAATAAAATAAAAGGCCACAGAATGATGTAGAAACATGAGAGGTATTTTTAAGCAATATAATATCAATAAGATTGCTTTATGTATTTCTTTAGAAAACTTTTTTCACAAATAACTTTGCCACCTACAAAAGTAATAATAAATTACACAAGTATTTGCTTCGATATTTCAGTTTCACTTGACACTACAGATGTAACAGCTTTATTGCTTTCTAAATCTTTTACTGAGAAAGTAGTTCAGCTACAAAGTACTCGCCTTATTGTAAAGAAATTCAGACTCAAACATCAGTGCAAGCTTCCCTAATGATGTCTTCTTTCAAGCAAAGAGCAGGAGGATTCAACATTAACAATATTCTAAACTGCTTCCACACTTAATCAGCACTTTTGAAACAGAAACGAGGAATATATAAACGCATAAGCTGCTTAGTCAACTGGAAATATTAGGAATGATGGAATCGCCTGATGAATAATTATCGAGTAACGTAGAATACAATCAATATTCGCCATATTACGTAGTACTATTCATAATTGAACCCTTTTATGGCTGTTGAAATTCTTTTTTGATGGAAAAGACCTGTTACAAGCTTCATAATAAAACGGCTTGTCAGGTGGTGTGAACAGTTTTTAAATGACGCGTCAAATTCCCTTTTGTGTTAAAGTTTCGTCCACATATGTTACACGGGAAGGGTCTCTCCCCTGTATGTATGCGTTCGTGCATTGTAAGGCTGAAAGAACTAGGGAATAGCCTGCTGCAGAATGAACATCTCTTCATAGGTCCAAAATTCACTGGGATTCCATCCAGGCCAATAGAAACGGCACCACTGCAAATAAAGTAATGATATACATTTCACACACCGAACACACGAACATATGCATATTTTCTATTTATAAAGTGTGCGTTACAGATACGGAATTCATCGTTATCATAGTGTCACACATACGAAACATACATAGCATAGTTTCTACCAGAAGTGCGTATAGCTTTAATACCCAATACCCAAAATAAAGGAATTCGTTTAAACTGCCAATAATAGTCCATGGTAAACTATTATCGTAAGATTGTAAACTCAGTCTATTTCTTCCATACACCTTATCTTCATACTTGGTTCGCAATATGTAGAAATTTTGAGAAAATCACTGAAAGAATACTTTATTATGTTTTACTGTTTATAGCTACGTGTTATTTGAAAATGAAATAATGAATATTTTTAGAACTGAGAAACGTTTTATAAATGTATGAAAAGCGCCAACTCTATTCACAGAATCTAGCGGTGGTCGGAAATCGCAATAAGACATATAGCATGGATTGTACTATTACCGCTGGATCAAACTCATCAACAACTGCAGTTATATATGCCATCGCTGACAAACTTGACACTATCGCCAAAAAGATGGGCACACAAAATAAAAGCCAGTGGACTTAGTCAAATATTGTGGATTTTAAGTTGATGTGTCCTTGGTGAGTTTTATTTTTTCACTTTATTCAAAATAAAATGAACAACTAATAATACAGAAAAAAATGCAGGAAAGCGATACACATGAGCTTTAATATAAGTGCTATGTGTTATAAATTACAAAACCTACAAGCCTCATTTTCGATACAAATTAAACCGGGCTAAATTAAATGTCATTGGTTACACGGGTCCTTCGAGTAACATACGATTCGAAGTTTTAGTTTAAAGAACATATTCAACGTCGAGTTACGGAAGCGTAATGAGAGAATTTGCAAACATAATCTGTTCTTGTTCATGTCTTTTAGCATATGCGAAGCTCCTTCGACTATTACTTACGATCATAGGTTATCTATTTTCCCAGTTAATTTCTTCTTTCTTCTTGTCTTCGTAAAAATCATGGTTTCTGTTATCTCGTTATTATAGATATTTAGCAATCAGAAACTGGAAAATTCATACATGTTTAGTTTGGTTTTGATCTTTATTGAAATAAGAGCACGGAAATTTCGGATCCACCATAATGAACCTAAACCAAAACTGATAATATTTCACTCTAAAAGAATAATAATAAAATGTATTCTATTTTTATAGTTTGTTTATGAATTATTATATCTGTGGGAAGGTAACATGTACGAATACTTAAAAAAAATATAATTTGCCATCTTTGATCAATTAAGTACTTCAGTGGCAATAATAAGACTGGATTTCTCTATACACGATTATGTAACTAAATAAATTAACGAAGGAAAAAATGGAGTTACGTCGTTTCTGATATATTAAAATACACTTTGCGATAAGTTGATTTCGAAAAGTTTTATTTAGCGAGTTTCTGTTCCAATAATAAATACAAGAGTATGACATCTTTTCGAGACTTCGAATGCTTGACTGTTTTACCGTTTGACAGGTTTCTTCTTTCTCACTACGCAACTTGGGTTCACCAAGCGCACCCGGTTTAAGGATGAAGATACAGTCTCTGTGAAATATCGTGAAACTACGACTATATCAGTAATAACCAGTCAAGCCTACTCAAAGTACTGAACTTAGATAAAACTTTTACTTGAATGGCACTGTCAATCTCACATTAGTACCCCAAGTCAAGTGGAGCGTAGTTTTTTTTTTCGACGACAAAATGTAAGGAATATTGTACATAAGATTGATCCTGAGTAGAGTTTCCTAAACAGTCAGAAGAGAAGCATTTTCTTTAAAGTTAATGTGTAATTGTATATACTTATAATATTTCATGACCCAGTTTATGTCTTTCTAAATCTTGTTCAGATCTGAAACTTCTGTAACAAACAATACACGCAAATCGCTTTCCATGAACCATTTTTACATGGCAAGTTAAATTTTCATTCGTGTTAAAGCTTCGTCCACATGTGGTACATGAAAATGGCCTCTCTCCTGTATGAATTCGTACGTGTCTTACAAGTTTGGAAGCACAAGGAAACTTCTTGCTGCAAAACGGGCAAATATGATTCCTCATAGGTCGAGTCCTTACAAGATCTTCACAGCTGAAAATAAAGCAACCATGTACTTTTCATAAATCCAACATAGAATATATATATATATATATATATTCTCTACTTCTATAGAACGCTTACACAAAAGGTTCCTTCATATTAGTAAACTAGCACACAAAGTAAACTTGCATAAGTTATGCAAAACTATCGAGTTAGCGTAAAATGTGCCAAAACATGAGTTCAGCGTTCGGAAATTTGAATTTTTTTGGGGTTTGATTAGTACAACGGGTGGGAGAATACCAGGACTGAAGACAGGCTTGCTAAAAAGTGGAAAAGAGAGGAGTCAATTTGGTGAGAGTCAATGTTGAGACAAAGCTGAAAGCCTTATGACTCCCAACTCTAGTCTTCGCCTTTTCAACCACAGTGAAGCTAGCTACTTTCACGACTTGAGCCCGCGTATTTCTGTGTGGAAGCTTCAGTTCTGCGATCATTTGAATGTAACAGTTTGTAATTCTAATTCTTCAGTTTGCATTATGTGAAATTTTCTGGGTTTTAAATACGAATTCCAATAATACGTTAATTTAACATGAGAGGAAAAATAAGGGGAATTATAGCCAGATATGGCATTTAGTTAACCATTTATTAATAATAACCGTGTACGATTCCCATTATGGGTATATGCTGTGTAAATAATTAAATTTCTAACGCACAGTATACTGCAATCAGAGCATTCAAATTTGGTGAGTCCTTTATGAGTTTTATTCTTTTTACTTGGTTCAATGAAACGAGTAGCTTAGCTAAGAACCTGTAGGAAGGTTATACAGGTAAACTGATATGTGATGTATACAAAGTCCCTATCCATGCAAAGATAAAAAAAGTTCTCCCGGTTTTTCGCACTAAAATCCATTTTTTCTAAACTCGCTTGTTTTAACAGAAAAGACACAAATAAGCTTAATTTTACCTTCCACACCCAATAGCAGAGTCAACGTATGGAATAGCTTTAAAGGGGGCACCGACGCAGTAGCTTGAACACACAACCCCTGCAAGCATGTGCAACACTCTTCTCTGCTCCACTCCGTGGGCAGAAACATCCAGAAACTGGGATGAACTCGGGAAATTCCTATGACCCTACTTTTCTCTGACCAACTAAATTCCCTGACTTTTCCCCTGTTTCATTATAAAAACCTACACGTTTTACGTATGAATTATACCGGAAGAAACTAAATACCCTTGGTTACAGGGTCTATGAGTTATCAAACAGGTATTGGACGAAATAATGAAAACACTTGTCAAAAGTTGGACATACTGTAACTGTGCTTGGTAACACTGAGTACTATGTACTTGTTTGTTGCAGGTAGGATGGACTGTGCACTAATAGTCGAGTTAGGCAGTGTGATTGTGGACGTTGTGCAGATGTGGTGAGTGACCAGTATTTCCGACTTAACGGAGTTTCGAAGAAGTCTAATTGTAGCTGCCCGTCTAGTTGGAGCATTTGTGAGCAAAACAGCGACGTTATACGGTGCAGCACAAGGCACGGTCCCGAAAGTCATGACTGCATACTCAGTACACAGTAAAACATCGGCGAAGCACAATAGTGGTAGAAAGACGAAGCTGCAGGATAGGGACCGCCGGGCCTTGAAGCGAATTGTGACGTCAAAGAAAATAAACAACGGCCGTGAACGTGACTACAGAATTTAACCTTCACCTTGACACCCAAGTGTCATCCAAAACAGTGGGGCGGGAACTGCATAAAATGTTACCAATCCGAAGCCATTAATAACAGACAAGAATACTGCTCAAAGGCGACGTGCATGGTCAAAGGCAAAGCAATACCTACAAAAGCTGGACGTTCAAGGACTAGAAATGTGTCGTGTGATCGGACGAGTCAGCCTTTACCCACTTCCCACCACTGGACGCGTGTTTGTTTGACGACCACCCTCTGAAGTATACGATATGGACTACCTCCGCCCGACTGTCAAATATGGTGGCGGCTCCATTATGGTCTGGGGCGCTATATCATGGTATTCGGCAGCTCCCCGTCTCACACTACACGGTTCGGTCACAGCAGCAGTGTATAGGGAACTCTTGGGTAACCAGGTCCAACCAAAGGTGAAAACTTTATTTCCAGACGGGAATGCCGTATTCTAGAATGATAATACACCATTCACACCGCTGGCTCTGTTCAAGAGTGGTTTCCCGCGCCCTCCCCAGGCCTGAATATCGTCGAGCCTCTGTGGGCTGTTTTGGAAACCAGGATTCGGCGTCGATTTCTACCTGCTTCGTCTTTACCTGAGCTGGAAGCTGGGCTGCATGAAGAATGGCTTCAAATTCAACTCAACACCACTCACAACTTGTATCTGTCTATTCCGTCCGGATTTCATGCTAAAGGTGGACCAACACCGTATAAATACAAAATGTCCGGACTTCCACAAGTGATTTCATTATTTTGTTTAATACTTGTAGATTCCAGGTTACAGTTTAATGAACATACTCAGTGTAGAGTTACGGAAACGCATAGTAAATCTCAAATCATACTTCCTTGTAATAGAGAGTTTACAAACATGACCTGCTCTTGTCCATTTCTCTCGATTACGAACATTGGTTATGTCCTTCACCAGATCTTTACTTCTCATTTATTCTTTTTTCTTCCTTTTTCCCTTCCCGTCGTAAAAAGCAAGTTTTCTGTTATCCCATTATTATGAAGATTTAGCCGTCAGGAATTGGAATATTCATACATGTTTAGTTTTGTTTTGACGTTTATAGATATAAAAGCTTGGAGATTTAAAATGTACCATGATGAATATAAAACAAATTAATTCATAATTTAGTATTTTAGATCTAATTTTATTTTTTCTAAAAGAATAATAAAATCTATCCTATTTTTAAGTTTGTTTATGAAGTATCATATCTATAGAAAGTGGGAAGGTTACATTTATGAATATCTTAAAAATATAACTTGCCATGGCTGCTACTGAACAATAAACACAAAAGCTCAAAATGAAATACTATAATCCTTTTTTTTTTTTGTTTGTTTGTTATAAGAGTGCGTTTAGAAAGGTAATAAATTTGAGACTAAGCCATACTTTTTTCAACTGTTCCTAAACTAAGTACTTCAGTGGCAATAATGCGAATGTCTTTCTCTATACACGATGCTGAAACCAAGGAATGTAACAACAAACAAAAATAGACTTCTGAAATTATGGACGCAAATCAACTATGCAGTAACTTATGTTCAAAAGCTGTATTTAAATGTTTCTGTTCGAATGATAAATACAAGAATAACAGAAATTAGTATGACATCCATTCGGGACTTCGAATATTAGACTGTTTTAACGATTGACAGTTTCTTCTTTCTCACTACGCAAATTGTTAACAATTCAATAAGTGAACCCGGTTTAAGGACAAAGGTACAGCCTCTGTGAAATATCGTGAAACTTCGATTATGGAGCATATCAGTAATAACCAGTCAAGCCTACTCAAAGTACTGAACTTAGCTTACTGGCATTGTCAATTCCCACATTAGTACCCCAAGTCAAGTGAAGCATCGATTCTTCGTATTATTTCGACCCACAAAAAGGTACGGAATATTGTATTTAAGATTGAGCTTGAGCAAGTTTTATTTCCTGAATATCCAGAAGAAAAGCATTCTCTTTAAGGGTTAAATATATATACTACAGTTACTGTGTAATTGTATATACTTATAATAATATTTCATGGTCCACTTTATGACTTCTTAAATCTTGTTCAGATTTGAAACTTCTGTAACAAACGTCACAAGCAAATGGCTTTCCATGAACTTCTTTGACATGGCGATTTATATTTTCATTCGTGTTAAAGCTTCGTCCACATGTGCTACACGAGAATGGTCTCTCTCCTGTGTGAATTCGTTCGTGCCTTTTAAGTTGGTAATCCCTAGGGAACTTCTTGTTACAGTACGTACAAGTATGTCTCTTCACGGGTGGAGCGATTGGAAAATCAACACAGCTGAAAATAAAACAACCATATATTTTCCATATGCCCAACAAAAAACACATTCTCTACTTCTATAGAACGCTTCAAGAAAAAGAGTCACCTCAGATATTAGCAGAAACCGCACAGTCACAACTTAAACTGAAGCAATACATTGATCCATAGTTTTCTTACGATTTCAGAGTAATATAGTCATAATATTGTTAAAATATTGGATTGGGATTTGAAAGAAAGAAAGAAAAAGGAAGGACGAAGCCATTAACTTCAGTTATTGTTGTTGTTTGCCTCTGCTGGTTTTCCCATGTGAGAGATGGGGTCAGCGTATTCCTCAGGTTTTGGTTTTGGCAGTTTTACGGCCAGATGCCCTTTCTAACATCAACCCACACCAGCAATTCGGGTATGGGCAATCGAAACGTTACTATGAAATGGAGCTTCAACCGGGAATGAAACCAGGGACTCATCGCACCGAAGGTGAGCGCGGTAACCACATGGCTACGCAATCCTACCAGTTATTATTAGCAGTTTCTTTGTACGGATTCCCTGACATATTAAACGTAAATAATGGCCCACTATTAAGAATTCGTGCTCTATTCTGAGCACATAACTATTACTTAGTTTAGATATAAAGAACTTCAATACAATAGTGATAATAATAATTACAGTATTACTATTATTGCTCTAGCAACAAATTTTATAGAACTGTTTCTATGAATATGCTCGCAGTGAGTTTGTCTTACTTATATTTCATGTACCCTTAGAAGAATATTTCATATAATATCCTAAGTAACATAAATTGACCTTTGTCAAACGGGACCGGACACCACATGATAGGGCTTATCATAGTGCAATTTCTTAGAGCTACGTTACTCTTGGTAAGTATTCAAATTGCGGCACGTCTGTGCTCAACAGCATTTCATCGAAATCGGACATTAAACATTCGGGTTTTTGCCTGTCCATTTTAACAGCTGGCGCATTCTTGAATGTCGGATTTCAAACAACAACCATCTTAACTTTCTGAATTCAAAATAACTTCACAATCAATCTTCAGTGCCTTCCACAACTTTCAGATATGTGGTTCTAATGAAAAAATAAAATCCTGGCTTCTTTTTAGGAAAAGAGTTTCAGAGTGTGCGTAACTGCCATTTTGCTTCCGTACAACAGGGTGAAATTTCCTAATATTACCTTTCACGCCGTCTCTCTTGCCTTTTTGAACTATTCGCGCATGTCAAAACAATATATGTTCCGGGAAAATTATATCAGTTTTACGATCGAATTCTATGAGCACGTCTCCACAGATTTTTTGCAAAATTTTGACTCTGTGATACTTTCCAATACAAAAATTATTAAACTGAGTAAAGACGCTCCATACCTAGAGAAAATGCACAGTCCTAAACCAATACGAACAAGGCTACACAAAAATCCTTCTTCTAGGAAACTAGAACACAAAGTAAATATAGACAGGTTCTGAAACAAATTGAGTTAGCATAAAATGAGCCAAATTATTGAAGTTTGACAACCTTTAGTGTGAAGTTGAGTTAATACAGTGGGTGGGAAAATACCAAAACAGAAGAAAGGTTTACTAAAAAGTGGAAAAAGGGAGGAGATAGTTTAGTGAGTGTCAACGTTAAGAAAGAATGCTGGAAACCTTAGTAATCTCGAGTTTAATCTTCGCCATTTCAACCGGAGAGAAACCTACATTCAGGACTGAACCCCATATACTTCTGTGTGGAAGCTTCAGTTCTGCGATTACCTGTACGTCATTTCAAACTCTTAATTCTTTAATTTACACTATATGTACTTATCTAAGTTACCGCAATCTTTTAAATGCTAAATCCAATAACACGTTAAATTAACGTAAGAGAAAAATATGGGGAATTCTAGAAGTTAATAATCATCAGATACGGCATTTTTAACCATTAAATAATAATAATAATAAACGTGTACTAGTACTCCTTATGAGTATATGCTGTGTAAACAATTAAATTTCTAACGTATAGTATAATGAAATAAAAAAAAAAAATGGTCGGTCCTCTGTGAGTAATATTCTTTTCACTTTATTCAAAATAAAACGAGTAGCTTAGTTAAAAACCTGCAGGAAGGTGATATAGGTAATCTACTTATTGGATTGTAAAAACCGTCCCTCGGGGGCAAGAAAAAAAATATTTTCCGATTTTTCGCACTACTTTCTATTTTATTATATTGCCGTCCACACACTTGCTTACAAGAAAAGATAGAAAAATAAGCTTAATTTTTCCTTCCACACGCAATATCATTTTAGGGTCAACGTATGAAATAACTTTTTTTTTTTTTTTTACACGACTGTAAGAACTTTATACGGACTTTAATGAACATATTCAGCGTAGAGTTACGGAAACGCATAGTAAATCGCAAAACATACTTTCTTGTAATAGAGAGTTCACAAACATGACCTGTTCTTGTCCATGTCTTCTAGCAGTATATGAGAAAATGTCTCAATTACGAACATTGACTATGTATGTCCTATACATCTCATTTATTCTTCTTTCTTCTTTTTCTTCTTGCCTTCGTAAAAATCAAGGTTTCTGAAATCTCTACTTTGAAAATCAAGGTTTTTACTATGAAGATTTAGCCGTCAGGAATTGGAATATCCATACATGTTTAGTTTGGTTTTCACCGTTATGGAAATAAACGGTCGAAAATTTAGAATGCGCCATGATGAATCTACACCAAATTAATGAATAATTTAGTATTTTAGACCCAATTTTATTTTTTCTAAAATAATAATAAAATGTATCCTATTTTTATAGTTGGTTTATGAATTATCATATCTATAGAAAGTGGGGAAGTTACATCCATGGATACCTTAGAAATATAATTTGTCATGGCTGCCACTGAACAATAAACACAAAAAAGTCAAAGTTAAATGTTTTTATCCAAGACTTTCTCTTTGTAGTAAGTGTGCATTTAGAAAGGTAAATTTGGGACAGCCATACTTTTTTCGACTGTTCCTAAACTAAGTACTGCAGTGACAATAACGCGACTGGCTTTCTCTATACACGATGGTGAAACCAAGGAATGTAACAACAAACAAAAATGGACTTCTGATATTATGGACTCAAATATACTATGTAGTAAGCTGATGTTTAAAAGCTGTATTTAGAAGTTTCTGTTCAAATGATAAATACAAGAAAAAGAAAAAGAAAAATCAGTATGACATGTATTAGGAACATCGCATACAAGAATATTTTAACGTTTGACAGATTTCTTCTTTCTTACTACGCAACTAGTTAACAGTTCACCAAGTGAACCCGGTTTAAGAACGCTATGAAATATCTTGAAAATCCGGTCATAAAATATATCAGAATAACGAGTCAAGCCTACTCAAAGTACTGAACTCAGATTAAACTTTTACTTGATTGGCACGGTTAATCCCACATTAGTACCCCACGTCAAGTGGAGCATCGTTTCTTCGTATTATTTTGTCGCACAAAAAGATACAGAATATTGTACTTATGACTGAGCTTGAGGAAGTTTATTTCTTGAATATCAAGTGTTCTCTTTAGGGAAAAAATACACATAACAATTACTGTCTAATTGTATATATTTATAATATTTCATGATCCCGCTTATGATTTTCTAAATCTTGTTCAGATCTGAAACTTCTGTAACAAACGACACAAGGAAACGGCTTTCCATGAACTTGTTTGACATGACGAGTTAAATTTCCATTCGTGTTAAAGCTAAATCCACATGTGGTACATGAGAATGGTCTCTCTCCTGTGTGAATTCGTTCGTGTCTTTTAAGTTGGAAATCATTCGGGAACTTCTTGTTACAGTACGAACAAATATATCTCTTCATGGGTGTAGTTATTAGATCATCACAGCTGAAAATAAAACAAC
>JAGDQP010007905.1:0-13289 GCA_022664845.1 Lepisma saccharinum | reverse complement strand
TTCAAGAATTTGTAGTGCACCATGAAAAAAGATGGTTTATAGGAACTCGTTAAAGTAAACGGTGATTAATTTGTAAAACAATTCCTGATTGGTCAATGACTTTCGTTCTTGATCCCCGATCGTGTAAGAGCGCGCAATCATATTGGCAAAACCAAAATGTTGTGCAATGAACTTTCCAGAAGATGAAAAAGCAATCTATCACATGGAAAGAACTTATCTATACTGTAAGTAACTGTTAATGAACTATAAATTTCTTTCTATTTTCTATAGTAGTTCTGGTGGTTAATATTTCAGTAGGCGAGCTTAAGAATACACTTTAACTAGTGAAGCACACTTAGGCCTTTCTTTAGTATGCGTCGGGCACTCCTTTCAATACAGGACGGTTTAGCCAGAATTAAACTAATCTCAGTTCGTACATGGTTCGTTTCCAGAACATACTATTTCAATTAACTGCTTCGATAAGCTGTTCCAGATTCGGCTCATAAAAGAAATACCAAACGCAAGCTACAATAATACTCACCCTTGTCATGTTATGTCCGAAGACACTGAATATCAATGGGCAAGACTGTGTTGTTCGATTTGTGATATAAAATACCTCCAATATTAACTTATATTCGTATTCATAAAGTGCAAGCGTAATACGAATGCGTCTACTTACCATCCCTACATGCCAATTATTTAGAATTATTCATATTGTATCTAAACTAATCAGCAATTTCTTTCAAGGAATATTTCAGTTGTACATGCAATAGATATGCTTTGCCAATAAACAAGATCCCGTCAGTTTTATACCTTTTGTGTATACGTGCAAGACTACATTACAGTACCGGTATAAATTTCGTTTTTCCTTTCATTAGAGTTTGTGATTTAATTATGTACCAACAGAACATGTTGTAACTATGACCACACAGAAATCTGAATTTTTACTTTATTTATTCATTTGAACCTTATACGTACGGAACACAATATTCTACTCCTGTAAATTGCGTCATTAGTGAAAATATCTTCTTGAGTACGTCTCGATGAATATTACTAGAGCAGAAACTATCCAAAACAAAGCGAAGAAACTTAATAGTATGAAGGTACTTTTCTAAAAAAATAAATAAAATAAATAATTAAATATACTTTCGTAGTATTTCTAAACACTGCATAAGCTAGGAAGGCAGTAAACATCCTAATAATTAATAAAGTCATTTTTCTTCATATAGTAAAAAATTAAGACTAGCACGCACAAATGCACGTGACACCAACTAAATTCTAAATTCAAAGGCGCTGAACACCCGCGAAGAACCGATCACGAGTAAACCTAGTTCAAGCACAAGTTGATTGGAGATTTGCGCTGAACTTCAGTGATGTAACACAATTTTCTGTTTAAGGTACGGTGATGCAAGTTTAAGACATTAATCTTCGTTGGAGCACACCAGCGTAAGTGGAATACTTCAGCAGGACGGTAAATAGGAACAAACATTCAGGACGAGAGTAACTTAAAACGCTTAGTTAGAACTAAACATACACACGTACATGTAATACGAAAAACTAGTAACTACACAGAAAAGTAAGTTTACAACTGATCAGTCTCATTAACAGAAACATGTAGAACAATTTTCGAAGGTAGTGAAAACTGTTTCCTATATAAGATAGCAAAGAGTGTATCGTAATGTTCCTTGTGTCTAGATATAGGTGTGCCTCTTAGGTGGAGCACAGATACTCGGGATTGGATTTTTGCCCGTAACCGGTTTTATTACAAAAAGTGTACAACATTAAAAGTTAATTAAATGATCGTCCGGGTCAAGTCTAATATACAAAATATAGGAATACTTATAACTTAGTATTTCTTCTGTAGTAGAGTCCATGCCTCGGTTAAGTGAGGTTTAGGATAAGGTGCCACACCACCCCCAAGCTAAGTGGAAGGATGCCTCGATTTCAAGCAAATCCGAGGCAGGGGTTTTGCTCCGCTCCAAGAAAGCGGTAGCAGGATGAATTTCAGGTAGCGCAACAAACCAAGCGAATGAGTGTGCACACCAAACCAAGCGAATAAGTGTGTAGGTTTGTGTTCCATCCCAAGCTAGACGTGAACGGTTAAAGGGAAGGAGGCGACTACCCAGTGAAGAATTATACCAAATGTAGTTGTGTTCCAACTGTTATAGGTGCCTCCAAGACTTCCTTAAGGTGTGGTTCTCCGAGTGTGACGCATGCTGCAGCCTTCGGCTCCTATGACGAACTGCGGTTGTCTTCTGCTACTGTTTACACTGTTCACGTCACCTTCACTATTTGTTTACGTTATGAATGTATCGTGCCGTAGCACGTGGATCATTGCACTATTGTAACGTTTATTATCTGGATCACAATCACGTTCTCTAAATAGTCGACGAAACTTGGTCATGTCGATTTTATCTTCAGTTCTGTTTTTATTGTTGTCTTTTGCCCTCTGAAGAAAGGTTTATAAAAATTACGAAAGTTAAGAAAAACACAAGATAAAATAACAGTCACAGAGGTAATACAAGTTTCACTTTCCTGTTTGGGCACCATAGTACCCGTGGTTCACATTCCATTTACTTCAGAAACAAGTAAACCTGCAATTTGTAAACCTGTTATATGGTATGGTCTCGAATTAAGCTTATTTCGAAGCACTTTCAAAGCAACAGGCTTCGAAAAACTCACGATTGACACGATACGCTAATTTCTTTGGGATTTTCTGGAAGGTACGGTGTACGCTATGCAAGACAGTTTAGACCGACCGGTCTTCATACTTATGCATGTGCAGTCATTCGTTTCCAGTTGTTTATTGCCAGCTGTAGATATTGTTGCGACTTGAGGAAATCTTCCCAAAACGGCTTTGCACAGCTGCCGTGGATTCTGGTTTTGCAAATTGCAATCTGCCTATTACCAGCGAGAGCGTGAAACATCGTCCTCTGGCAGGGTAAAAATTCTAAAACTTGGAATTGCTTCTCAAAATGGTAAAACTTGTTTGAGACAAGATTGTAAATGCCTGAGTAATATTTTCTGGAAAGTGTTACAATTTTTATAAGTATCTAATGAATAAGAAATTTCGTGCTATAAGAGTAATTCTTTATTCCTTCGCCCTTTCACGACTAAACGGTGTGTTGCAATGAGAACACAATCGGAAGTTGAGGAATAAATGTTATTGGTTACACATGTCTTTTTCAAAATTTACGAACAAATCTAAAAAATTATACAGTATGATCACATTTCCCTCCATTATATCTCCAATTACTTGTCTGGTAAAAAATGTCTTCTTGTGGATAACCTGAAATACGGATAACTTGTTAACTCTCCAAACACGAAGCCCTCTGATCAAATTTTGGCTCAGGAGGCCATGATTTGAAGATTCTCTACGAAGGAATGTCGATATTCGTTCCTACGACAAACGGCTGCTTCTGTGATCCCCAGGTAGTAGCTAAGGGACTTTTACCTGTACTGTACGCACGAACAGGCACATGTAAAAATTGGGCGGGTGTAGTTTTGTATTTTGGTAGTTTTTGATACCATTTACTGCTTTTTAGATAAATTTTTCGTTAATACTTGTTTTATTTTTCAGGCTCATTTTGGCACCTACCTATCTGTTACAACGGCACATTTCAAGGTTCCTTAAAGATATCTGTAAATAATACCAATTTTGATATTGTAAAACTATTACAGAAGGATTATTTAAATCAAAGCACTTGTTTCCCACCCATAATGTTCATGGATGTTAAACTACTATAATTATATTGAAGTATATCTTCAATACTCTATTATACATTGTGTTTAAGAAATGGGGGTCACAAATTGAAGAGTGAACTCCCAGAAACGAGAAATAAGTTCATTTAAAAAAAGTAAAAACATGCATAGTCGAAGCTAGAGTCGTCACAAGCAACGTAATACCCCGACAAATAGAGATAAGATGTGTTAGCTTAGATGATAACAATTCAAGTTGTTTAAAGGTTGCATTTGAGTGACGTTTATGACTTACGAAGTGTTGCAAGAGGACATTCATTTTTTGGATGAGGATGATCATAGAAGTCTATAGTTAATTCGAGAATGTCGTAGATATTTGAACAGCAGATTTCTAAATAGTGGACCGACTAAATAAAAATTCTAAGGCGAAAAACATATTAGTTACTAGCATACCTCATTACATACCTCAAGATTACAATGATCATAACAACCACGACTCAGGGATTTCACCTCCGGAACGATGGTACCAGTGAATTCGCCTTTATATCCACGACTCAAGAAACTCTCGCTTCACTGGGCCGATGGTGGCAGTGAATTAGCCAATATACATATATATATAAAACCTGCCAATAGTTCCGATCTTTTGGTATAATTCCAAGCTATCAGCCAGAGCATAGCAGTCAATAAATACGAAGTCAAAATTCAAAAAAGAAAATTAATGCGAGTATGATGAGTACTTAAATCTCAAACAGATTACAAAAAAAAAGTCCCACGATAAAGTACTGACATAGTAAGCCAAACCGACTTGTAATTTTCTACGTCAAAGAAACTGAAGATTTATCAATTTTCTACACATCTCGAATGTAGACTATCTTCCAACAAGAACGAAAAAAGGTTAAGGTCCCAACATTTTCTCTCTTAGAGAAAATTATCAGACGAAGTGCCAAGGCAGAGTAAATATATTGCTGAGTTCGAAGTGACAAGTCTCCCTCATAGTGCGTCAGCCTAGCCAAGTGTGTCTTTGAACGAAAGCCGTTCTGTCAATCCAAGTCAGCCTTGATACAGCCATGAGTGAAGGGCTTCTTTTCTAGGCAAAAACACAATAAAACTTTCTACGATAATCCTCATTTGTCCCCCGGTACTCTCTTCCTGTCCTCCAACATACGAGGGGGTGTTGAGAAGTTCCTGGCTTCTTCTTCTTCCTCTCGTTTCCCAATTTCGATTTATATCTTGTTTGAAAACGTGTAATGTTAATATGCAATGGTGTACAAATAATGTTCCTGTGGTAACTGCTTCTTCCTGTTTTTCAGGTTTCAAGTTATCATGGCGGAGGCACAAGCCAGTTTCACGGTGCCGGGGGTTCGGGGTGTGAATAAGTTTCTGTTCCTCCAGGGAAAATCTGCGAAGGACATTAATGGCGTGATGTCACAAACATTGGGAGATAAGTGTCCTCCGTACACCTTAAAACCTGAACGTCTCGATTCAAGACTGGACATTTCAGCGTCGGAGACGAGGTCCGCAGTGGCCGCCCTGAATCAGTTACGAATCCGGCAACATTTGATGCATGACACATAAGACTGTGCATGACCTTATTCTTACGGATCGGCGAATACCAGTCACGAAGATTGCAAAAACACTGAACATCTCCCGGGAGCTTGCAGGATTCATCATTCATAATGTACTGGACATGAGGAGCTTTCTGCCAAATGGGTCCTTAAATGCTTGAACAGTTATTAGAAACGGTAACGAATAAAGAGATCGGTGGCCATTCTGATTCATTTTCATGCTGCTGAACAGGATTTTTTTTTTTTTTTTTTTTGCCAGATTAGTGACTGAGGATGATACATGGCTCCATCTGTATGATCCCGAGACCAAGGATCAGTCCACAGAATGGCGCCATAAGGGGTCACCCCGTCCACGGAAGTTTCGTGCACAAGTCATCGAAGAAGGTGTATGCGTCAATTTTTTGGGATAGAGATAGTATTTTGATGGTGGACTACCTTCACGGTGGTTCTACGATAACTGGAGAATACTATGCGAACTTTCTGAGTCAATTAAAGAAGATTATCACGAAGCAACGCCGAGCGGAATTGGCGAAAGGCATCTTGCTTTTGCAGGACAATGCTCCAGTACACAAGGCCTAGATTGTGACAGGCGAACTGAATTCCCTGGGTTTCGAATTGGTCGAACATCCCCCTATTCACTTGATCTACCCCCCCATGATTATTACCTGTTACCACAACAAATGAAATATCTGAAAGGACATCGATTTGCTGACATTTCTGACATCATCGAAGCCACAGAGAGAGGTTCAATCTAAAAACTTTGTAGGGGCTATAGACGCTGCAGGAGAAATGGGCTAAATGTGTTAGGCTCAGGAGGGAATATGTTGAACAAATGTGCAGTACCATCGTTATATCTCAACCATTTCTGGGTAAAGCAGGAACTTATTAGCACCCTCTCGTAAGTCTCCATTCATTGCATCTTGGTAGCCGGGGAACCTAAAAATTGAGAGAGGTGTGCATCGAACAATAGATAGGACATTCCAAAATCTATTCAGCAAGCGGCGACTTGCTACCTGATTTGACCCTTGGAGTGAGTTGCTGTGTTACACGACACTTTTAAGCAAGCGATATTTTAAACAATGTATAAGTTTTAAAACAAACATCTTTGCTTCCTTCGTATTTTAAACACAACTATATGAATAAAATTAAAGTTTCTCACAATTCATTTTAACACACAATAATACTTAGCTCTAAATAATATTGAGAAAAGAAACATAGAAAAGATTCCGATCCGATTGGAAAAGGAAAGAAGAAAAACACAAATTTGCATATAAAATCGGAATATACACTGAGTGGTCATTTCATTAGAGCCACTTCCAATTTCTTACCAAGCATTTTGTTTACAAATAATGAGTAACATGTAAGTTAATTTAAGCCTCGGGTGTATGCAAATGAATAACATATTATTTGAATACTACATTAATTAATATGAGGCGGAAAATTTCGCAACAAGAGAAATACTGTACAGATGCATTATGACAACTAGCACACATTCAATGAAAATTTTCTAATAAACTGGAAATAAATATAATTTTACAGTTGTGACGAATCGAACGTTGTACGAAATTTGCTGAAAATTATAATTCAAGTCCTAACTTAAAACTTATCTCAAAAAGGGTAAACAAATTAAAAATGCTGTGTTAAAAACACGATAACTTTCCTTATTTATTACAAGATTTTAACATCTATTTCTCGCAATCAGTGTTGCATTATGATAGGCTCTACATTAACTACAATGTATGGATAATTCCATGTCTTTGAAGGTCATCTCCTGAAGAGAAGCTTCTGCCACAAGTTTCACAGTGGAAAGGTCTTTCTTGACAATGACCAGCCCTTAAGTGGCGAGTTAAGCTTGAGTTAGTGTTAAAGCTTCGTCCACACACGCTACACACAAAAGGTCTCTCGCCCGTGTGTATACGCATGTGGACCTTATGGTTCCAAGCGGTAGAGAAGCTCTTGGAGCAGAACGAACACGTGAATACCTTCATACTCTTTACATCTTTAAAATTCACAAAAGGGAAGTCTGAATCACCACCACGGCTGAAAATAAAACAATGAAGTACACTTCACACACAGAACATAACTATAGGCCTATTATCTTTCATTTCTACACATTAAATATTAAGAACAGGGTTCGTAGAGTTTTGGCTGCCTTCAGTTCATACATAGCCTCCTTTATTTGTACCTAGTAACCAGTTTTCTTTAACTTCTCAGGCATAAGATACGCTGAGCGGATTGTGATGTCATATTTCAAACATTCCTGTAGAAAACTAAATATGGTATTCACGAAACAGCCTCTGTTTCAGGATAGTAAGAGTTACTCACACTATTTATGTTACTTACGTAGTGTATATTTGGTGTTAAGCGAATTACGTAGCCCCCTACATCTTAAAATCAAACATTACAGGAGTATGATTTTCTACAACATTCTCTCTGACATTTCTTTCGAGTATGGAAACAACCACAAATCCGGTACGTTTACTTCCACATGTCTTATTTTCCACCTTCTACATCACTCTTAAATGGAAATACCAAACTTATTGGCTCAGTCCTCAGCACTGCTACTACTCATTCTGAGCGAGATCTTTCCTCAGTTTCACTGCAGCAATGCGGTAAAAGCACGTAGAATAACACTGCCCGACAGATGCGCTTACGCCACAGATGCCTGTTCACTCTATAGTATGTAAATTATTATATTGTACACTAGGGCGTGTAGTGTACAACACAAAATTTCAGGGTGTTGTACTTCCACGGCAGTTGATATTTTAAAACAATAATGTACGAGGGCTATTTTTTTTCAGCCTCCGGTGAGATGTAAAGAGATAAACAACAGTATACGAAAGTTACGTTAATAACTCTGTTCTACTGAGCCGCCGTAGCTCAGTGGTAGAGCGTTGGCGTAGTATTCGGGAGGTCGTGGGTTCGATCCCAGCGGCCAACCATCCTGACTGAGGTTTTAACAGGCAAACGCCGGGTTGGCACCTTCAACATAGGCTTTGGCCGACACCTTTCCAAATCCTTTCCCCTCCCCTATCCCGGCCTGAGCCTTAGATGCCTAAAGGTCATAAATAAAATTCAATTCAAATAACTCTGCTATTTCTCCACGAAGTTTCACCCTTATTCATTCACTGGTGAAGGAAGTTCCCACCAGTATGGCAAGCCTCATCATGGACCGTTCGTTCTTCTCGCAACCTTCGAGACCTTTGCTTTACAGAACACTCTCTCATGAACGCATTTTCATACACAAGTCCTGCATTTTAATTCTAGGAAAGAGAGAAACAAAAACATTTACCTCAATTTCCCTGAATTTGCCAGGTATTTTTGCGATTTCCAGCTCTAGTGGTAAAAACCAAATTGTACAAAAATTTAACGAAATATACATCTTTTATTAAGAATGGCGACTCCTCTTACCAATGAACAACTAAAATCAAACGAGTTTAGTAACTCACAAAAAGTAGTGACAAAAATTTAACATTACAAAAAAATAAATTGAACTACCTACTAATACTACAAGTAGTGTTAAAATGTTGAGCCTCTGTGTGCTCTAGTGGCTAACACGCTCGCCTTTGGTGCGAGTGGTGCCAGCTTCGATCCTGGTGGGGACTCCAACTGTATTGTTACACAATCGTGATGCAATTGGTGAATTATTTGAATAAAGAACTTTTATTCCATCGCTATCAAATAAGTGTAATAATAACAAATAAATGAAATAAGAAATGTAAAAAAAAGTGTAAACAAATACAAGCGTAATATTGTTAATTAAAAAAAAATGTTTTTGTATTCAGGTTTCAGATGATATAATAAATGAAAGTACGTTTTAGTTTATGCCTCCGATATGTTCCACACCACGTACAACGATGTACACATTCAGAGAACGGGATAAATATCAAATGCAAAACATGTTTGAATTACTGTAAATCTTGCTTACTGTAAATTAGATGACAGCTATGTCCTACGATGACTGTGAAACTGCTAGTGTAACATCACAGTCAAACAGGCAACCAGATCCTTTCAAAGGAGCACTCACAGGCTCAGCCACGAAGACACAGCCAGATGTAACACACAAGATTATAGGTCCAATAAGATATACTACATTTCGAATTAATGATAAGTATTCTGTGTTTCTGATGGTTTTCTCACCGAGGTTTAAATACAATCATGAAATATACAGGAAGGTGGCAATGTATAAGGAGAAGAATGGAATGAACTGGATGCTGTAGGTGTAGAAGCACATGTTACTGATAGTAGCAAGTGCCTTCAAGTCAAACAATAATTCAACTAAGAGCTGGAGTCACTGAAGAAATCGCCCCCTTGGAACCAGAAGGTACTATGTCCACTTTTGTGGCAAAATGAAGTTAATACTGTAGTCAAAGACCTTGTACTGAAGGGCATCAACCTCAAAAGCATTAATAATAATAATAATAATAAAAAAAAACTTCAACTGGCTGGAAATGTTAGAAATGTAATGAATTTATACAGACTTTAAATGGAACTTCAAACTTTAAAACTGATTTTTCTCAAAAGTAGCTGAAGTGGGCATAGTAACTTCTGGTTCCAAGGTGACGAAATAATTTTGAGATTGCTTTGTTCTGATGAACGAAGAAAGCGTCATCCAAACAATATATCTTCACCAGATAAGATAAAATGAATTTTATGGGCGGTAACAGCACTATGGCTTACGCCCGTCCCGAATATAGCTCCTCCAAACTAAGCAAATGGGTATAAGTTCTGCCACTGCCATATAATTCTAATGTCTTTCTAACAATTGTTGGATTTCCAAAGCAGTCGCTTTCACCG
Source organism: Lepisma saccharinum (assembly GCA_022664845.1). Taxonomy (NCBI): domain Eukaryota; kingdom Metazoa; phylum Arthropoda; class Insecta; order Zygentoma; family Lepismatidae; genus Lepisma; species Lepisma saccharinum. Next base: position 3,249 of record JAGDQP010007905.1, on the reverse strand, counting down.
ACCTTAAATGTTAAGGAAGCGTTAAGTCCAATGAACGCTTCCTCACAGCACCAGAGTGTTTTACCAACCTCCTTCAAGGTTAACAGTTCCTCAAACTCGTCCTTAACTTAAGGACGCGATTTTCCTCCCTTAAGTGTTTAACGCGACCTTAAATTACGTAGGAATATGGCGGACAACTATGCGGATTATAATGTATGATTTAAATTTTCATAAATACGTATCCTTGTACTTTCGGAAATAACGTTGCCTTCTTACCTAGCGATGTAAATATGATGGGCGACAATGTTATACAAAAATACTTAAGATGATGCACTCTTTAGGGCAATTTTACAGGCAACACATTGGTGTGCAATGTATAATGTGTAAATAACACAGTAGATTATAGTTTCCTAATGTGTCTTTAACAAAAGAAAGGAAAAGGCAATCTGAACTCTGATATATATATAAGGCAGATGTCGGGAATGTCTGATATCGTCGCTTTACTATTTCTTCGAGTATGTATCCTTAGAGGTTCCCATAATTACTTTTAAATATTCTTGGTAGAATACTTTCCAGTAATGCACGTGTATATATACAATTTACAAAACTGTTCCAGAAAGAGGTGGGAATGTATTTGTTTCTTTTGAACTCTCGGGTTGTAGTGACTATTACTAGTTTATATAACCGTGACTTTCCACATGAACATGACTTACATCTTAGTCAAAGTTACTCATAACATTAGGAGTATAGCCGTCGGGTATAGTTGACGGAAAGCACTCCATAAGTAGAACTTTTTCGTAGATATCTTACTTGTACACTATTTATAAGGTGATTCCATTGTGGATGTAATCAGCTACACATTTTCACAATGTCTTCAACAAAAGAAACTGCAAACATAATGCGCGCATGTGTACATAAAGTGTACATATTCTATTCCGTTTAATGCATCTCCTTAAATACAGACAAAACGAGTCTGTATTTATCGGAATAAGGAGAACACTACAATTAACTTTATAATTCATTCTATAAGTTACTTCTGTTATATGATATTGAATAACGCATTTCCAATGCATTATTTGCATGTACAATGCAGAAGAATGTGATGTAAAATCAGAGTGATGTGAGTGCACCAACACATATGTGCCCTTGAAAAAGTATCCCCTGCATTGGATGCATCCAAAATAATCACATGGGAAGTACATTCACCCGCCATATAACAAAAGTAGCTAATATAAAGAATTACTTAATTACGTAAGTAGGTAAACTACGAAGGGAAAGAATTAAAACAATCCGTATCAACATACTCGAGCCTCATCTGTTTCTATTTGCAGAGTGTCGAAAATATATAAGGTGATCATACCAATAGTTGGCCAAATAAGGAAAATTTCAAGTGTAAACAAGAACTGACTTTTATATATAATAATATAAAAATAGTAATTTGTCTACGAAACAAAGCCTGACAGTGTAGGAAAAAAAAAAATCAGCAGCTTGCATTTGTTTCATTTGACAAAACAAAAATTTATTGCTGAAGGTGAAGTTGACCAGTTGTAAATAGCCAATTGTGAACGACGATTGTTCCTTGAACAACGAAGGGATAAAATAATTAATTACTTCACTGTACCGTGGCTTCTAGTACATATGCACGTATATAATGAATTAGTTGTAGCTCAGTCCTTTTATTGTCCTCTGCTCTCTTCCAGATTCACTTTACACTTTAAGTGATTTTGGGGGTGACAATACGTTTCCTGATTGCACGGCGTTTGGGGACTACACTATTAAACCTTCCCGAAGTATAAAACGCATTTTGTTTACTACTATATCGAATATAAACTCTTATTATTACCGTTTGTTTCCCTTATTGATCAACCACTAACGACTGGTCCATTACAGGTATGGACACCCTACACTGACACTTACTTTCCGGCAATCAGGCGAGATAGATACGAAACATTTATGCGCTCTAAGGTATTCAATACTATATTTGACTTGAATTCTAAGCATTCATTTTAATACATCACATTAATTTGTAGGCGCTCTGAATACAGTACAACAAATACTATACACGCAAAAATTAGGCCGAATTTGTTTACTTTCTACTCAACGCATTGTGATTGTCATTTATTTGTGTCCAACCTCGAGGATTAACCAATCGCAATTCTTGAAAATAGAACAGCATATATGAGAAATTACACATTCAGGAGTACCAATGCTTTAACGTTTCGTTTGTTAAGGGAACCCTAAATCGTAGCGTTAAATATTGATACAATGGAAAAAACTTAAGGGACGCTTAAATATTTATGTAAGTGTTAACTAACGCGCCCTTAACCGAAATTTACGGAAGGTCGGTGAAACCGGCGGTGAGTCTTTTGCGACAACGAAAGAAGATTTGTGATAATATTAAGATAATATTATTACTCCCACTGGAAGAATATCTGGAAGTGGTCCTGAACGAAATCAAGCTATGAAAATTGTATTGCAGTTACGCACTGGTTTGAAGGAACACAATACATGCGACAACTTTTTCACGTTCTATCAACTGGCACAAAACTTCTGGAGAAGAATTTAACTATGATCGGGACAATTCAAAACAACAAACGCCTCACTCCACCTCAGCTGCTACAAGTAAAAGATCTCCCACGGCAAAAACTTCTGTATTTGTCTTCAAACATGATATACTGTTGATATCATATATCTCTAAAAAGAACAACCGATGAGAATACAATCAGGAAAATAGGGAGAGCCACAAACAACAAAAATAGTGCATGATTCTCTGTTCGCTACGCACTCGTGTGCAAGAATCATTTTACAGCGATTTGTGTTAAATAAATCTCATTTAAAATCGTTTGTTTTCTTTAAAAATTCTCAAAATCTTTTTCTTCTCTTTTTGAAAGAAATATTGAACTAAATCCTTAAAATACGTAATGTCGCTATTTTAATTCTCAGCAACTATTCACAATATTCTCTCTGTTTGTTATGGGAAGCAGCTGCGACTTCAACTGTGACTGGAAAGTGATTAAATTACTTCACATTACGTAAATCAAAATTAAACAGACAAGAAAATCTTCTCGTTGTAATGCATAAATGTACGCAGAATTCACATAACTGACTCTACTTCAACAAATTAGGCTTTATAATTTCTTCAATTTTTGTTAATATTTATTTTAAGATATTAAATGAAAAGTAGCACTATTTTGCAGTACAATGTATGTTTCTTTTAAAAATGTCTTCCCCTGTACTTGCTATTATGCTGTAGGATGTTAATAGGCTGAT
>JAGDQP010007904.1:17477-65264 GCA_022664845.1 Lepisma saccharinum | reverse complement strand
CGCCAACAATGGAGGCAACCCAACAATGTACAATCAGAATATAAAAAATGGTTCTTTTGTTTCCCTAGCTATTGGTGTAGTGATTCTAAGTTCGAAGTTTCGTAGTTCTTTGATGAAAACTACGGCTTCCATTGATGTTTGTAATTTGTACATAGTCTATATCTTTTTACAACAATGGAACTCTCTCAACAATGTATATTTGGAAGTATCAACATTTCGTCTGTATATTCCTTAGTTATTAACAGAGTGTTAGTAAGTTAAAAGTTTCGTTGTTCTGCGTTCGAAGTTAAGCTTTCTACTGTTGTCTTAATCTTGTATCTTTGGCTAACAATAGAGGTCTCTCAACAATGCATTTTTGGGAGTATGAAAATTTCGCCAGTACCTTTCCCCAGGTAATGATGGAGTTCTCAATTGCTGAAAGGTTTGTAGTCCTATGTTCAAAATTACGCTTTCCGTTGATGTTCGAAACTTGTCTTTTTGCCAACAATGGAGGCCTCGCAACAATGTACAACTGAGAAAAAAAATGGGTATGAGAAAAAAACTCGCATGTTCCCCTAGGTATTGGTGGAGTGATTCTAAGTTCGAAGTTTCGTAGTTCTTAGATGAAAATTACGCTTTCCATTGATGTTTGAAATTTTTACATAGTAGAAATGTGAGATTGCATTGCCATCTAGCGTCAGAGATTCACACTATTTCCAAGGAGAAAGGAATCTTAAGGGAAAGCTCATAGTCATGAAGAGGTCCGAACTTTCCTTATTAACATAACAAAGATCATTTCCAAGTTCCCTCTGATGCCGACAGTACGACAAATCTTTTGGATTATCATGTGCCGGACATACCGGCAGAGGTAGGCTATGGAGGCACCTTTACAAAAAAGAAGTAAAACAAGCTTTGTCGAAAAGTAAAAAAAAAGGAAAAGTACCGAAGTGGATGCCATCCCATACGAAATGTATCAACAATTTAACGATATTTTTGTAGAGTTTCTGACTCAGCTTTTTAATGAAATTAGACAAGTTGGAAACATACCCATTGATATGCTGACTGGGCTAGTTATTCCTATCCCCAAGGGTGGAAAAAGCCATCATATTAAAAATATAAAACCGATTCAGTTATTCCATACCGATATGAAAATATTTAATAGATGCGTAGCGACCCGTATACAGACTATAGTCCCTTTCTCTACACCCTCAACAGTATGGCATAGGACCAGACTTGCCCCCTTTTTAACCTTAGCAAACGTCCGAGATTATATCCATAGTTTTGCCAATTACCAAAATTCTAATATGGTGTAGTAAGCGTAGATTTTGCTGAAGCGTTCAGTAAGATCAAGTTCGGTTACTTAGAGAAATGCATTGCCTTCTCTAGAAGAATTTGACTTCTATAGATTCCCTCCGAAGATAGTTCGGATACTCTGTTCGTACTATCGCATCAGGAAAATAGCTATTAAGATACATGAACAAAGCACGCCTAGTTTTGTCATTAAAGGTGGGTCACTGCCGCAAGGAGATGTGCTCAGCCCTCTTATGTACACCCTGGCTATCGCCCCCCTGATTCAAAGAATCGATAAGTGTCTCAACGAAAACCCGCAGAGAACTCTAACATTAACTGTACAAGCCTACGTGGACGATCTGACTACCTTTACAACGTCACCCTCTGAAATTCCCGAAGTTCAACAAAAATGAACGGCACGAAAGGGCTTATGTAGATAACACTAAAATATTAAGCCTAGCTCCTCATGCTGACAAAGAATATGAGGCGTAGGAAGGAGTGACGATTCTGGGTATAGCTAGGGATGGAAATTATGAAAATGATTAACAAAACATACAAACAGGTGTACCAAAAGATTTGCTACCTACTGAGTCATGACAAAACAAGATGTTTTAACTTGATTGCAAGAAAAGATTTTATACAAACATTTGTTTTATCGTGTATATGATACAGGGTTTTATCAAGTATATTTTAGTACCAAATAATTGTTGTTTTTTTAAGTTCAAAATCAGATTAATTTCTTTTTATGACATCGATAAGTGTTTAGGGTAGCATACTCGATCCCCCTAGTTTTATCCTTGAAGGAAGGGGGAATTAATTTGATGGCCGTCACACAGCAATCTCAAAACCTTTTTCGGCAACGCACTATACAGATTTTAGCTACCTTTGAGAATACACTATGAAAACTTTATTAAACAGAAGACTGGTCCGTAAAACAATAAGAGTCTAGGAAAACCACTCCGAAAAGTGTACAGCAATTCCCACAAATAGACTGGAAAAGAATCTGCAGCAATATTAATAATGGAATAATAAACAAAAACCAAAGAACACTGTAGTATGTTCTTGTTGATGACGTAGTCTTAATAGGTGAAAAACCTCAGAAAATAGATCTACAGAATCAAAATCTCTGTCATGTGTGTAATAAAACTGATAACTTAGAACACAAAATGCAAGAAAGTAAAATAAATAGAAAGCTATGGCAAATATATGCTACTCTGATAGCTAACATGTGTAGGATATGTAGTAAAATGGTAACAGCTCTAGCCTTTGTAATTTCTCCGGACTTACACATACAAAAAACAATGCAGTGATATGGTTAACTGGTCAGACTTTATTTTTCATAACAACGAAATAAGCATCCTGATATATATATATGCAGCACACCTATTGAACCAATACAGAATCATGGAAGGTAACTACAGGAAAGCTAGATATGCCCACTTTTTAAGAGTAATAGAAGAGATAACACACAACATATAATGTATTGGAAAGTTTTTTTTACCATGGCTCTAAGCTCAGACTTTTAGTCTGGTGGAAGGTAGAAATTGTAAATCTGCAAACAGAGGAAGGGGCAATCTTAACATTTACAAGGTGTTGTACTTAATTTTACATCAGTCTATTTTGTAAAAAGAATTGTTTTTCCTTTGTTGATCGATATACCAAGGGCCAGTGGGAGGAAGAGGGGTTCTTGCCCGTCTCCTAATAACATGTAATTGTTTGCTATGAGAAATAAATAAAATCTTTTTTATTAAAGAATAGACCCGGGTGGAAACGGCAGAGGGAAGGAAGTAAGGCTTGGCCGAAAGAGAACTTGACATATTTTTACGATCTTGTCAACTTTCCTCCCCACTCACACGCACACTCTCTGTCTCTCCCTCTGTGCGCAAGCGGAGATGAAGAAAAATGCTTTCTTTGACAGTGTTCTGGAGGGAATACAACAACGTGTGACCGCAACGTAGCCCAGTGAGGAAATAACATGTGGCAATCGTGTGTATGACGTTTGCCTAACCATCCAATGCAGCGACTTCCCCTTTTCGTAGGCGGGCAAAACAGAAGATAGAGGTAGATACTCTGCCTGTTAAGACGACCCTAAGACGGGTCCACCTCAAAACGTCGAAGTGTCAGAACGTCGAAACTGAAAAACGGTCAAAACGTATACAAAAATGGACAAATCGTATACAGAAAGTGACAGAACGTCGAAAACCTCAAACGGCCAGACCGTCGATGTGTCAGAACGTCGAAACTTAAAAGCGGTCAGAACGTATACAGAAAGAGACAAATCGTATACAGAAAGTGACAAAACGTCGAAAATCCCAAACGGCCAGATCGTCGAAGTGACAGAACGTCGAAACTACAACACGGTCAGAACGTATACAAAAATGGACAGATCGTATACAGTAAGTGACAAAACGTCGAAAATCCCAAACGGTCAGATCGTCGAAGTGACAGAACGTCGAAACTACAACCCCGTCAGAACGTATACGAAAAGGGAAAAATCGAGGGAAAAACAATCACAGAAAGGGAAAAATGTTCATAAAGGGGTTCAGGCCAAAACGAAAAACGTCTAATTGTCAACTTCTAAACCCTAACACGATGACGACGTCTACAGAAAGTTGCTAGGTAATCTCTACATAAAGTGACAAAACATCGAAAACCACAAACTGTCAGATCGTCGAAGTGACAGAACGTCGAAACTACAACACGGTCAGAACGTATACAAAAATGGACAAATCGTATACAGAAAGTGACAGAACGTCGAAACTACAACACGGTCAGAACGTATACGAAAAGTGACAAATCGTATACAGAAAGGGTGAGAACGTCTAAACGAGGGAAAAACAATCAAAAAATGGGAAAATTGTTCATCGTAAAATATTAACGAAATAAAAATGCTAAAACGCAAAGATGTCCAGGCCAAAACGAAAAACGTCGAATTGTCAGAAATTGAAAACCCTGACACGATGACAACGTCTGCAGAAAGTGACAAAACTCTACAGAAACTGACAAACGTCTAAAACCCCAAACGTTCAGATCGGCGAAGTGACAGAACGTCTAAACTCCAATACCGTCAGCACGTTTAAAAAAGGGCAAATTGTTTACAGAAAAGGTGAAATCGTCTAAACCTACAAACCGTCAGATTGTCCAAGTGTCAAAACTCAGATCGTCTACTAACTAACTCTATAACTTATGGAAGTCGGAAGTTCGTCGCCGCAGTAACAAACGTTCGCCATTGGATTATATCCTGGGCAATATCACACCAGTTTTCATCACAAACACCTACTTCTTCAAGATCTCTTCTAATATTGTCCTCCCACCGACGTCTCGGTCTTCACAATGGCCTCCTTCCATCTGACCTTCCAACTAGGATAGAATATAATTTTCGTTTTTCCCCTATCCGAGCTACATCCGAGCCCACCTTAGTCGTCGCGATTTCATGATTTTTATAACATTTGGTGAATAGTACATACAGACCGTGCAGTTCTTCATTATGCAGTCTTCTCCACTCTCCAGTCATTTTGTCGCGTTTCGGCCCGTATATCTTTCTCAAAACCTTATTTTCAAATACACGTTATTTATGTTCATCTGCTAGGGTCGTACTCCAACTTTCGCAACCGTAAAGTATTACCGGCAAAATAGCAGTTCTGTATATTTTTAATTTCAATTTCCTTGATATTAATCGCCATATTAGAAGTTTTTGGACTGAATAGAAACATTTGTTCTCAGAATATCTACAGAAAGGAAAATATGGTCTACTAAAAAGTTCAAAAAAATAGAAGAAAATAAAATTTAAAAAAAAATATTTTAACGCTAAAGCGGTAAATAAATCCAAATAAGCTCTTTGATACAGCGGTTTAGCAACAAAGAAAATGAAAACTTAATAATAATAGCTTCATAATAATACTCACAAACAGTTCAAAGTAGCACTGGTGTTTTTACATTTAAAGTGGTCCAGAAATATGAATTTGGTTGTTTGACCTCTTTAAAAATTTACATTTTTAATATTTATATTCGTTATATGTCAATAGTTCAAACCAGTATTCTTTTATTTTCCCCGTGATTTACTAATGGTGGCCATTTTTCTATACAAAAATGTGTTTCCAGACGTTTACGAAATATGTTATTAATTATGTGCGGACTGACTTTTCATAGGAAGTTTTAAAAAAAATACTTCTTCCGTTATAGTCTTCTTGAAAAAGACCAAAACGTAATCGAACTCTACAAGATGGTATAGAAATGAGATCGTCAGTACAGAACAAATATCAAAGGTTTTTTATGTGTGTGTGTGTGTGTGTATCTGTGTGTGTGTGTGTGTGTACTACTTCTAAGAAAACTATTAAACAACTTCGTGGTCAAAAATCAGAAACCGTTCGTATAAGCAAAATACATGTTGTTGCTAATCAGATACTAAGCTAATTATTATGACAAACAATTTGTGAAGAATGTATTTATATTTCTAAGAAAACCATTTAACAACTTCACCGGAACTCCAATCAGAAACAGCTTGCACAAACAATAAAAGATGTTGTTCTAAATAAGTTACTAAAATATTAATTAGTATATAAAACAATTGGACAGTTTGACTGACAAATGGTATAAGTTGAAAATAGCAACTCTACAGGAGAGCAAATTTAAAGTTTGGATCTGTATATGCAAGGTGTGACAAAAAAACGGGACTGAATGCATAAGTAAAGAAAACAAAGTAGTTGGCAACAGCTGTTGCGACGATGCCATGCGAGTACCCTCGTCTATCTGTGCTGTAAGTTTCGACTAGTCCAGTCTCGCCAGCTAGGAGTAGTACGTCATTGAGTTCACACGTGCCACCGTGTTCTGACGGGAATGTGTCAAGTGTGAAAAGTGAACGAAGAATAATCACCAAATTCCTTATGAAACTAAAGAAATCGGGAATAGAAAATTTTCCAATAGTAACTTAGGCTTATGGGAATCCAACTTTGTCTAGAACACGAACACGCGGTTTTCGGAGGGAAGAGACACTATGGAAGACAATGAACGTACGGCCCGCGACTCAAACCGAACCACTCGAAACGAGCTGCTGCTCATAACGAACCGAGCCGCGACTCACAAGGGAAGTATTTTGGTTCGAAGAGGATTTTTGATAAGACTTTGCATATATATATATATATAATTCACAGCCATGATCATAATGATCATAATACTTGCAAGTTAAGGAACGCACTATCAATGGTAGGTTTAATATAATACATTTTCATGAACTCACGCTTTCCTTTAATTTATAAATGATTTTCTTCAAGTAAACAAAATATAATTATTTTATATCTTACATTAGTAAATATAATACGTAATAATAAATGAACTTAAGAAGTTCATTATTAGAAGTTTTGGCGCGAATTTAAGGGCTAATTGTCAGCTCAACTGAACTGAAATGTCAGTTGAGTAAATACATATCTATCTATCTTTATTTACTTATATATTTATTTCTACCTATCTAACAAATTAAAACACTCTATTTCGATCTCCATGAGATCTTAGTCAATTTGGAAGATATGGATGGCGAAGAGGTGTACGAAGATATGTGTGTGGAGCAGTGATTCCGCCAGACCCCCCTGTGAAAAAAATTTTGATGTGAAAAATCGATAGAAACCGTTCAAAGCTTCACTTTGACCCTCCCAATTTTGACTTTACACTCCGAAACTGAAAATCCTGGCCGATACCCTGATGTGGAAGCTCCATTCTTTTGTCTCCGTCCACGTGTTCATTATCTATAGCTTCCGACTCGATAAAGATCTTATTTGGATCGAAATATAGTGCTTTTGTCTGTATGTTATTTATGTGTTTGCTGCTGAAACAAGTTGATGTAAGTATCTTCTCCTTTTCTATGTTCAGTTTTGCCTTAAATAATTTTCTTTCCTTCCTGCCTTCCTTCCTTGTCTTAGTGATATTATACATATAGTCATACGTATATACGATAAAAAGATGTAATAAAAATTATACTTCCGTTAGAAGAAGCAGGCAGGCTTACATACAGTTCACACACAAACACACAGCTCTAAAAACTGACAACGTTTCGGCGAAGGCGTGGTCATATAATAGGAAATAAAAAGGAAATAGAGGAATGAATGGTGACAAGAAGCGGCCAGGCCAGTTGTAAATGGAGCCAGTATTTAATATTGTAGAAAATCCTTTCTTGGAATCGCACGGTAGCAATTTCATCCATGGAGTCTGGTTTTCAGTGCACATTATCTCCCGCAGAAGTGCTGTATATTGCAGATAATTTTATGTAAAATTCGGAATTTGTTCTTCCTTGGCGATGGTGCCAGCTGGTCGAAAACTTCAGTCAGGGTTAAGACTGTTGGTTGTACCAATAAAGTTTAAGGAAGCACAGAAGAGTCCAGACAAGGCTCCAGTCAGTTCCTTCCATATTTTATCCACATTCACAGTAATTTCTTGATACCACAGTCACAATTCTGCTTCTGGCGGTGTGTCCAAAACTGAATATCCCCACTTCTCGTGACGCCACATTTCATCTGTTAAGCTCAAATGAAGTTCTTGGACGTTGTACCTCCCCACAACCTCGCCCAGAGCTCTTGAGAAGAAATGGCAGTGATGAAATTCTCTTGTATTGAGTTGTAAATGCTATGCGACAATAAACTGGAATTAAGTATACATATGACCACTAGCTAATGGTTTTAGTAGCAATTCTCCATAGAACCAGTCATCATATTCATTAGAATAACTCTCACTAATTAATATTTGTTTCTTTTGTTATAATAATTCATGACATCAACTCAAATCAAAGAAGATCAATACATGACGAAAATATTGTAAGTATTGTAACGACACATACAGATGAGATGAATACAATACCGATGACTATCAGGGAAATCAACAACTCACTGGCACAATTTCATCATAATGTGGACACTTCGAGCGAACAAAGTTTGATAAAATAGAGTTTTCTATAGAAAAAATCACCAAATACAGACCCAGATTAGCAAGCAATTAGAAGTATTAATTGATACAGCTTCGCAATATAAACAAGAGGTAGTTCGATCACCACAAAGTACTTTGAAATTTAAAACAACTGAATCTTCGATATTCGTAATTGAACAAGTACAAATTTCGTATCATCAACTTGCAGATGAGAGCAAACCTCAACGCACAAAGGAAGAAAAACAATTGACATAAAACAACTCATACGGAGGATCAAGAAGACATAATGATGACAGATAATAAAGAAACACCGACACAGGAAAAAGGAACTAAAGTTGATGTTGAGCTATTGTTAAACACTAAAGGTTTATCCCATAAAACTCTTCGTCCTTTTTATCTAACTTAACGAACTAATTTGGAGTAATTGTTATCACTAGGTAACCTCAAGGAAGCTTTGGAATTAGCTAAGTCTTTATAAACATAAGTACTTTGAAATTCAGTTTGGAAACGTGATAATTACAGTGACCTAATTGATGGAATGTTAGTGTACGAAATGATTTTGGATTAATAGACTACAAAGGTTATGGTTCATTTTTATGATGGAACCATTATACTTTAGCGATTTTGATTATTATATAATACTACAAAATATTTATGTTCGTTTAATTATTATCGCAATGATTGACTGAAAAGATGAAGATGATTTTCTTTACAAATAGCCTGACATTTAAAGAATGAATTCAATGAAACAAAGTTAAATCAGAATATATTCTATTCAATAAAAGTAACGTGCATCAATGTCTAATTGTTTCAGGTATTAATGTGTTGAATGATAGAATTTTATGTTGTTGAGTTGAAATACTCACAAGGGAAGTATCTCCTTCACGTCTAGAACATTAATTAATATAGAATGAGATTTATTTGAATTGTCTTGCTTTTTCTAACGTAGAACAAACTTTTAAGTATAGATGCAGTAAAAGCCTGAAGAAGTTGTACGACCATGTCATTTCAACTACGATCTATGGTAGTGTATGTGTTCATAATCTTTTAATAGTCGCGGACCGGCAAACTATGGGGAAAAATACTTTCAAGGACCGGGAAAATGTAAACACATCTTCAGATGTTGGTAGTTTTGGAAAGGAAATATAAATTTTAATATCAAATTTGTACTGCCGAAATCTATAAACAAAAAAAGTGTCAAATAATTAGATATATTAATTTTCCAAGAACTATTATAATAGTTTCGCTTACCGGTGGTTGGCAACCATTGATCTATGGTATAGTAGTTTGATTAAATAAGAGAAACTAATTTTATATTTCAATTTTCCAATAGAAGTCGCGCAAAATACATTAACCAATTGTTGATTATGCTACTCTTTATTCGTACTCTTTACTCTGTAAAAATCCGTGAGTCCAATTGACACGACCATTCTAAAATACGTAATTTACTTAGATTTCTACAACTCAGTAGTGTTCTATTTACCTTTATCACAGAGCGGAGGACAGTTTTCGTTGAATACAAAATATATATAAACCACATATAAATGAAACAAAAAGCTACAGGAAATAATACGTTTCTTCCTTCTAATAGTCATTGCTAGGAGAATGAGATTAAGGCCATTATTATACACCCACAACAATAAAGAATAATCTCTGTCACCACACACATAGATTTAATAGCTAAATAGAATCGACAAGTATAATCTTTTTCACAATGAAGAGAAGTTCTGATGGACACAAAAGGTATGTTCCGATGCCAAAATATCTGCTCATGGAAATTTTGATTACTCGGGAGCAATGCCGTTGAGAGAGAGAGAGAGAGAGAGAGAGAGAGAGAGAGAGATGTTGCTTTCTATACAAAGTGAGAAACAGAGTCCAAATAACATTTTTGTTTTTAAACTCTTAAATTTATCGTATAGTTTACTAACCCCCTTCACAGGTAAGATCAATCAAATTAATTTATTCTCGATTACGCTTCAGCAACGTTGCCAGGTACAGGTCAATTAAAAAGATCGGTTGTGATACATTTCATAACTTAATTTCTTTCCGGAAAAGAAACGTATTCTAAAAAATGGTATTGACAAGCATTCGATTCCAAGCTACCAAGGGCTTCTGAAGTATAATCTTAATTGGCTTTCTCCTGATGCAAATTATAGGCTTTGCCAACATGTACACAGCTTGTATTTTGCCACGAAAGCAACAGCCATTCATAAGCTCAACAGAACATGGAGCAAAGTAGGGAAATTGAAAGAGAGAACACGATCGTCATCCATGTTCAAGAAAAACGTATCTCACATCACACATCTGATCATATAATAGTCAACTGGAAGTACAAGGTTATCAGAACACTGAAAGTATGAAAGTAAACAGTGCGCAACGGTTGGAAAAAATACCTGTCCTGATGACTAACTCGGGAATGAAACGCTTGTTGGTGCATAAGCTAACCTAAACGTGGTGTACTGTCATTGGTGAACTCAACTATAAATACTCCGACTTGCGAAGCAGAAATGATCTGGTTTTCTGTAAATAATGGATGTCCTCAAGGACATCACGTGGGGCTGACATCTCACGTCTGTTCTTTTAACATTAGTATACATAAAACAACCTCGACGTCATCAACCTGCATAAAATATACTTGACACACTTATTACGAAGAAAAACATCTAGGCAGGCAATGCAAAACAGTAGGTTCACTTTGCCTATAACATGCACAAGACTCTTGTACATTTTTACACGACAAACCTTTCATTACGCGCAAGCATCAATTAACAGGAGTTGTAAAGATAACTAAAAGAAAAATAAAGCTCATCTCATGTAGAGAAAATCCAACTTTACATAGGCCTATGTGGGGGAAAATCACAGATATCCCTATGGTTACTCTATATGAAAAATCAATCTTCAAAGTTGAAACGTAGGAACAAACTATTAGAACATGCATTTCGAACGGATATCACGTTTAAATTATACATTAACGGACCGTGGAATTGTAGAGAAAATTACTAATGTCATAGTCAATTATTTACTTAAAGAACGATGAAGAACGATTTCTATATTGTACCGATATATGAAAAACGTTTTGCATGGATTCTATAAACAAATAGAACTTCATCACAGTTCGCTATTAGCCGTTTATTGTCTACCAGTTATACTAAACTATAGCCTCATTGTGGAAGGAAAAACGTTCCTACTATATAGTAAGATATATTTTTTTTCCTAAAGAAAACATTGCATTTGAATGACTGATTCAGGTACTTCAGAAAATCCAGAAAACCCAGAGAACTCTACAAATTGTCACATCCATGTTTGACACACTCTTTAAACCTGAACATTAGTGACGTGGGTATGGAAGTGGATGTTAGTGATAGTGTAAGACGGAAAACAAGGCCAGAGGTGAAGTCAGTAAGACAAATTTCCCTGATTGTTTTGTACCCGAGTACCTTCTGAGTGATCTAGGTAAAGAATATTACAAGTCATTTCAAGAAACAATGTATTTCACTTCCAAAGTCAGTCCATGTATATTCGACAGCGAAGTGAGACCCAAACCACATGTGAAGTTTGAACCAATCATCGTACAAGCAACTGACAAAGAACGTACACTAGGAATTCCTCTTCACAGGAAGACATACAATACATAGTGGAATGGTTCTAGAAAATCGAAACGGTGAAGTTCATAAAAGGCTCGGCTTTCTAAATGTAAGCTCGAAGATCATTATTTTCAAGAAGACCCAACAAATTTTATAGTCACAAAATGGTAGACCACAACAGCATGAAAATTTGAACTAGCACATCCAAACAAAAAATGAAGCTAAAGGTGAATAGCCTTTGTGAAGCAGAGGAAAATAGAACGAGAGAAAGGCGAAAACACAATGCGAAACGCCAATTCTATACGACACAAACGAAATTTCAAACCAGTGTTGCCACCTTTCTGTTCTAGAAAATCGGAAGAAAGTCTATACCGGAAGGGTGTCTGAGTCTATCAGTACATAGGGAGTTCGGGGATACTTCTGCTACAAAAATATAATATTTAAACTTAAAAAATGTTTTTATGGAAATACTTTTTCTGAAGTTAAAAATCACTACTGATTTTTGTACTTTTAATTATTATTTATTTACCCAAAACCTTTTAGTCAATTTAAAAAAAAATTACATATGAAAGATGGTTCCGGAAGTATGGCCTTAGCAAAATTTTATAAATGTAAACTATAAAATTGAATGCCCTTGAGAATATGTAAAATTAATTTTGATTTCAGGTTGTAATTTTTAATAATTAACTTAACCAGAAGGGTTTTCTTATAAATATAAGCTGGTGATCTTTTTCCTGAAAGTTTGGGAACAATGTGGATTATAATAAAAACTGATTTCACTCGAAACTGAAGCAAAAAAAAAAGTATTTTATTTGCATTATTTTGCATTTTTTGTCGTTTTTCGATTTATTGGTCATTTTTTTCTTTTTAGGTCATATTAGTGCTTATTATTAAGGAATTACTAATACTTTCAACATTTCCTTATACTTAACTGCAATTTCTTACATGATTCACACATTCAAACAAGTTAAAAACGAAACAAAATGATTAGATTTACAATAACTTACGCTGGAGAAAAGAGATGTGAGGCATTAAGTCAGGTCACTGGAGCGGTAAACGAAAAATCGGTTGCAACTTAAAGCTAACTAAGAAATTGTCTCTGATTCTCCACTCCAGAAATATCTGGAAACTACTGAGGAACTGGCCTTGAAATAGTCGAGCAAGACCAACAAAAAATTACAAGGAATGGAAATCATGAAAAGTCAAATTACTTTCCTTTCCCCACCTTCTGTAGCGGACGAAATGTTGCTTACCATGTTGTCAAATTCACTTTCGACCTAAAATATATGTTTCTTTCTCTAACCATCTTGTTCCCCGTACCATGAGAATGAAATTCATTTCCATTGCTATAGTATTCCAACATAAATTAGACCAGCTTCTAAAACTGAAACATCATTTAAAACGTCGGAAAATACAAATCAATTTTATAAAAATATCGGACGGAGTAGCTCCAGCAGTAGCAGACTTTAAATCTATCTGGAAAATAAAAATCAATTTTATAGAAATATCGGACAGAGTAGCTCCAGCAGTAGCAGACTTTAAATCTATCTGGAAAATACAAATCAATTTTATAGAAATATCGGACGGAGTAGCTCCAGCAGTAGCAGACTTTAAATCTATCTGGAAAATACAAATCAATTTTATAGAAATATCGGACGGAGTAGCTCCAGCAGTAGCAGACTTTAAATCTATCTGGAAAATAAAAATCAATTTTATAGAAATATCGGACGTAGTAGCTCCAGCAGTAGCAGACTTTAAATCTAACTGATGGAACTATGAAGTTCGGTGATGTATTGCAATTAAGAACAAGTTCGATGTGAAAAATTATATGTTCTTAATCAGTGATATAGACAAAAGAAACAATTTTTCTTGTATGTTTTAGAATCTATATAATTTTTAAAAAAATGTGTTAAATTTGAGTCATATTTTTTATGAATAGATCCTAACATCAGGTAAGCTAGTGAAACGTTCATAATCCTCAATAATAATTAACATTTTTTTTCTGAAGTGAAATGCTTGATCTTAAAAAAATGAGTTGCCTATCCATAACCTTGTCTAGTTTTGGTTTCGTATATTCACTGTGCTTTTCAACTTACATCAGATTTTCTTATGATCATGCAAATATCATTTTGCCTTAATTTATTCATACGATGTGTAGCGCGATGATATCCATCACACTACAAAACTTATGTTTGATTTAAACGATGTATTAAATAGTCAAAGAAAGCTCGAGTTGGATTTGGTAACACTTGTCGATTACAGCGCCGTCAGAATGCGAGTGGAAGAATTTTTGAATGCTCAAGCAGCATTCTGGCAGTGGATATGGTCGTGAATATGACGATTTGTAATAAGTATCTATTCTGTCGAAAATGGCGGGCAGTATGGCCGTTGGAAACCATGAGATAATTTGCAACCGTTATAGAAAAGAAGGTGTGATTAGTTATTCTAAAATGGAATTAAGTGTTTGATTGTTTTCAACATATTGTGAGAAATTTGTTATGGTTGATCTGCGAAGCAAGAAAGAAAAAAACAGTGGTAGTAAGCTACAATGAATGTAAATAGAAGTTCTAACAGTGGAATACTGTTTAATGTTAAAGACATGAATACAAATGACTAAATCAAGTATAAATTAGCTTAAAGGACTTACCTTCATTTAATAAAACACAGATTAAATGAAGGTAAGTGCAAGTAATTAAATAAGTAATTTTCCTTTCAGCAAATTAAATGTCTAATGCAAGGATTGCGAAACAAGAGTTAATTACTTAAAGTCTGGTTAATTAACGGAGCGATAATTTCTTGGAGAGCTAATATTGTAATTAGATGAAATTAAATTTTACAAGTAGGGTTGTTCTAATCTTTAAAGTTTTCTGGGTAGTTCTCAACGACGATAAAATTTAATGCTTTTTGGAAAGAGCATCAAGAGAAAAAATTATATTGGAAGCGAATGGATTAATTAGTAAGAATTGAGTATTGAAGGTGAATTTCCGCTTGAGTCTTGAGGCGTTTCTGAATGAATGTTGCGGGTAGTGGTCAAGTCAGGCCAGGTATGTTTCATTGATTCCCTGATGAGATTCGCTAGCTGGTAATTAAAATCTTCTTAGAAATTGAAGATAAGGTTTGTTTTGGGGTTAGACCTCAGTAGTCATTGCAGTTGGGTTTCGGTTGGAATAGTGGTTAGCATTTTGGAAAGTTCTGGTTCAATTGAGGGAAGGAAAGAGGAGTGATTGAATGAAAGTGAGTAGTTTTCATTTGCTTTTCCAATGATGCGTGGTTTTTATTCTCCGTTGTTGAGTTTAAAGATAGCTTCAAGAAATATTATCTTTGATCTCCGCGCGTGTTGTTGGAGTGTGAATGGATGGAAGAGTTGGCCTTGTACAGCGAGCAAGTCTTATTGGATAGTATTCGGTGTGGAAAATAGTTTTGAAGTTTCCTTAGGATTTCTTGATAGGAGTATTCATGCTTCTAAATCTAAGTCTCTGAGAAAGCTTTGGAAGTGATGTCGAGTGAACGAAGGTTGGTAAGGTCGGGTCGTCTATAATAACATGTTTAGTGCCATGTTGTGAAATTATTAATAAAATTAGAAAAGTTTAATCGAGAATTTATTTGAGTAATTTTTGGCCTTTTGGACTTATTTTAGTTTTCAAGTCAGGTTAGGTAGTGACTTGCGGTTGCGTTTAAGGAATAGTGTGAATGGGGAAATTAAATTGTAACAGATTCATTGAAAATTAAGTGTGTGTTATAAATAACAAGATAATTTAAAGTGAATAAATTAACCCAATCGAGACTTGTGACAAATAAAAACGTACCATAGCGTTTTCATGAGATAAAATGGCTTTAAATTGATTATTGATAAATGGATTTGAAGACGTTTATTAATAAAACTTTAATTAAATAAATCTGGATAGTTTCTGAAGCATTTAAGTGGGAATAATTTCAATAAAAGTGAGACTTTGAGAAATTTTATACCCCAAACTCCCGAAATTCAAATCTTGAGCTACGATAGTATTTCAGGATTTTAGTTAATATTTAGATATTAAATGAAAGATTGTTGGTAAGTGTATAAAGAAATTATTTGTTGAGTTTCAGTTAAATCAGATATGGTTTGGTTAAGATATTTTGACTTTTGTGAATTATTCTCCCCCCTCCTTAAATTACCATCGAATCTTACCACGTTAAAAGTTTTCATTGTGAATTTAATTTTTGAGTGATTTTTCAATACTGCTGTTGGTGTCTCACATTTTAGCGACTCCCCTCTTTTCTATAAAATATTTTTGGTTCAGATTGAAGAAAAATTGAAGTGTTATAAAAATATTTGTTTTAACTGATTCGCTTTGGTGAATTATGGTTTGTTGTTATTCTTATATAAGACCAATGATTTACTGTGTCAGGATTATGCTCAAGTATTAATATTATAAAGAAAAGTCCGTTGACTGAAAATGTTCCGACGAGGAAGTATTGTTGTATAATTTGGTGTAGGTGAAAAACGGGCATTGTAAAATTAGTAAATTGGATAAGAATTTTCTTATTTATTATTTAGATAGTGATTAGACCCGTTCATTTTCACAATACCATGCGGCCGATTAGGCATATGTAGACTCAGCCTTGTTTTATTTTAGATTTTCCTAGCTCATTATTGGTAACTGAGACTACAGATGACATAGTACGAAATTTTTCATAGGCCATTTTTTTGGTCACTATTTTCACATTTCTAAGGTAATTTTATAAGTCATAATTAGGGTTTTTTTAGCTTATCAAGTTCCGAGCCCTGGTGATAACAAACAAGTTGCAGACACGCAGAGGCTATTAACACTCAAAAATAAAATGTTTCCGATAACTCTAAACTTGAGTACCGTCTTCCTACTTAATATTATGTGCTTAAGAACTGAAGAACATTAATAGAAAGAGGGAATGCCTTGCAAAGATTTGCTTAGCCGTCGTGTCTTAAGACTCAAGGCGTAAAGAAATAAAAAGAAATTATATTTCTACATCTCATACAAATAATGTGTAGTTTTATGCCTATACGATTAAAATTACCAAATAATAAAATATTCTTTATGCTTCATCTTTGCACAATAAAAATAGGGACAATTTGCGTCCCGACGGACATTACATCGGGAGGCGGGAAAACGGCCTAAAAATAGGGACGGTCCGACAGAATCGAGACAGGTAGCAACCCTGGTTCAAACTCAAGTTTAAATAAATGGTACAAAATTTAAATACTTTCATTTATACACTTTACAATTGATTAGAAACTTACATTCCTGCAACGGATCAAGTGTTACTCCATGGGATAAAAGTCAACAAAAGTAGTAAATGATTAAGTTTAATTTCAGAGAATATTGTACCGGTACCATAAAAATTGTTTGAGGTAACATTTCAACCTAATACGAATTTGAAGACTTTCAGAACGTATACTTTTCATTTCATTATAACAAACATCCTATTTTATTTATAATTAACATGGGAAAATTGAAAGTGCTTTAGAGTCATTCCACATATCGTTCATAGATGTCGAACGTCTACTTTTATATAATTATTTAGTAAATATACTAAAATGACATTTTTTATTGAACAGGTCCAATTATAATTATTTAGAATATGTTTTGCTATTAAGAAATGTACCGAAAGATTTTCAAATATTAATGCTAATCCAACCAATTTCAAAATACTAAAATTCATTGTAGTTGTTTAGTTTATTTTATGTTCTTACACTTACTCTAATAATAGTTTTAAATCCTTTCTAACCAGTAGAGGAAAATATTCTGCCTGTTCTTCATATGCTTCAGTTTATTTGAATAACATTCCGAGAAGTGTTCAAATTCCACATATTAAATTATTTATCTCACTTTTATTATAAATACTAGAAACATACTTCTAACTATTGTATGTATTGCATTTTAAATAATTTATTCTTTGCCTTGATTTGAATATTATACTTCTGCATTGTTTGGCAATACTTTTCGTAAGAAGAGAAATAAAAAAGTGTCTGTGTTCCTGAAACTGCTATTTTTGGTCCTCGCGGTGCTATTTTTGGTCGACATCAAGAAACAATATAACTCACTATAAATCTTTGAGAAAGATTTTGTGAAAATTAAATTCCATTTTATTCATAAAATGGAAAGTCCATTTCCAAACTAATTATCAGTTTTTAGTTTTTGAAATCAATATTTCATTCTTTGTATACTGGTCATTGCCAAAATTAATTAATGTACTTAAAGGGACGGGCAATATTGAGCAAATTAAACTTAACCAGAAATTTCTGATTAATATTTTGAATATTGGTTTAGAAGTATTTATTTCATTGGCATCATTTTTCGAGATCAAAAATATTATTTTTCATTTAAAAAAAAAAATTAAAACAGCTGGCCACGGAAGTCAGCTGGTTCAAGGATTTCTAAAGAAAAAAGCTGATTATTCTCATATAGTGGTCTTCCATTTCTGCGTAATATTTTTCCATGGGTTTTCTAATGTGATATGTGTGAGTGTATGATTTACGAGGTATGACACAAAACTGTTTAAAGGTGCATATCATTGTTCACGTAGTGGATAAAATTGTCTACTGTAATTGAACCACCTTTCTGTAATGAATATGTATAATTGTTGATATCTCGTAAGCTCACTGGACTTCACCGAATAGTAATTTCGGTGTACGTTACTCAGACTGTGTAAACTGTCTCTTTGTGACTGACAGCAATGCCGCTATGTAGAACGACGTTGTTTACTTAGACGTTGTCCATCCACGTATTGGACAAATTGCTTACTGTTAATTTTGAGACTACAACTAAAGAGGCTAGGCAGTCATAATTTCTTTAACAATCCCTCATTGCTAAGATAATTAATCTTGTAAATATGAACTTACGAGAAAGAAATCTAACCGTTTAAAAACTGTCCAGAAAATGAACTGGTTGATCTCAACTTTAAACGGATTCTGAATTCCTTAAAATTCCAAAACATAAAATAAGTACACAAAGTCAAGCTTGTTTAGGCATCACAAAGATGGCGTCCTCGTCCTTTATCCTATCGGGTTTAAACACCAGTATCACACTCTGGTGGAATTCATTAGAAATGTCTTGTCTGTCCACGAAGTGGAGAACTTTTGGGGGAACAATGACTTTTAAAACAATTTAATAATTGGATTTAATTATTTTATGTTAGTAATTTCCGAATTGTTTTCGCAAAGAGGTTACTATTTAAAACTCCATTTTAAAAAAGCACTTAATTATTGTGCAGAAAACAATATATGTGAAAAAAGTAAGAGCGCACAGTCCACGTAGGGCACAATCGAGTGTTCTGGCTAGTTTTTTAATGCAGAAAATGAAATAAATTTTAATCTAAGTTCACGCTGTCTGTATACAACAGATGAATATCATGAATATGTTAAATAAATATTTGTTCTTATTTTTAAGCTTTAAGAGGCTTGGGGCAGCATTTAGGTACATTAATTTTCCAATAACCCATACATAAGAACTGTAATTTCGTATTTTGCGAAACTTGGACACTTTCCGTTTATGAGTAGAATTTAAGGTTAACATTTCTTATCAAACATTTAGGCTAGAAGTATCTTTTTCTTTACTTGTTGAAGAAACCTTCCATTCCAAAAATACAAGCGGACTGAGCCAAAGTTGCCTAAAGACCTTAAAAATTAAATTCAAAATTCAAATTTCCAAGAATACAATTTCACTTAAATTTAATTAATATAGTTACAAGGTAACTTTAGACAGCGATGAGGTATAGATAAACTTTTAAATTACTATTTACTAGGATTGTTTAACATTCCATAAGGTTTTTAGTCATCTATTACTCAGACAGACTATTTATTGCGAAGCAAATGTGATGGTTAACATATGAGAAATACTGTGAATTGTATATTAGTAACTTTAAACTTCTTTGTTAAACACAATCAACAATACTTATAGAAATGTTCAATTATTGTTTCGAATAAATTTAGATTTGATACTGAATGTATGCCCATATTTATTTAGAAATATTCATGAAAGAGTACTTTTATTCTAGTATATGCTTAATCTGTCTTTTCAACGAGACAAAAACGACTAACCTATGTTTTGTGAAAGAAACAAAACTAAGACTGCCAATTCATCTAACGTAATCAAGAGCTTCCGAAGATGTCATAGTAAAGTTAGACTAGACGTATCAGATAATGTAAGTAGTGTCACAATGTTATAATACGTGAAAACGTCACCTTGAGAAGAACTTTGTGTAAGAGCAAGAATCAACAAAGGAAAGGGTGACGCCGTGTGTAACTTAAAGTGCTCACTAATTTACTGTCAATGTTGACTTTCATCGAAGCATTATTTAATTTGAAAAGTTTTGTTGTAACTGATTGTTCTGTGCTAGATTCTGCCGTCAACGGTACTCGAAAAATATGATATTTGATCCAACGAGAACTGCATTTGTTATACATTTCTCCATATTTTTGTACGGTCGAAGAAAATAAAAGTCTACAGGTTCAATGGGACCAGTGCACTTTCCAGGAATTAGTTTCTTAATGAGTTGTACCCCTTCCGGAACTCTCTAATTGAAGAATTCGTCATTCACATTTGGCTTCCAGGAATTCAACAATAGAAGACAGTGTATCTTAACCACATTATGCAATGCACACTCATTGCGTATACTCCCTAGTATTTTTCAAGATACATTTGAATTGTGTACTCTTAGCCGGGGCCGCTTTAGAGGGCACAAAACTTCACAATAGGGATTTTTGGAGGGAATTTTGGAGAATTATCCCCAATTTTCCTCTCCATGTATATCATGAAACCATATACGTGGTACCATTGGCAAGCTTGCTTTATTCTGAAGAGAATGAGGTACGAACCATAATACCCGGATGAAGAGTACTGCGTTTATAAATTCTTATATATTTTTCCTATTTATAGGAAATAACATAGGTTCGGTTTCATATATACAAAAAGCATTGGAATAAAACAATTCCCTCATACCTATTGAAGCTTTCTGAACAGAACTTGGTATATACCTCATAGTATTTTCGAGATAAATTTCGATTGTGTGCCCTTACCCGGGGCCCCAAAAGAGGGAGTCAAATTTAATAGAAGGGATTTTTGGAGGGAATTTTCGCAAAATTCTTCCAAATTTCCCTTTCCGCGTACGTCACAGGCGCAACTGCATGGCATCTTTGGTAAGTTTGTTTTATTCTAAAGAGAATGAGGCGTACACCATGACTCTCCGATGAATAGTGTTGATGCAATAGCTATTAACTGAGACTTTCAAATTTTCTTCAAAATGGCTTTATTTTAAAAGGGTTTAAGGGTCACAGGGCTACTACGTTATCCATGACACCTAATATTTTGTGCCGGAACATGTCTCTGTTACCTCTTTCGAACGGACTATGTTTGATTCAGAAATCCGTGTGACTCATTCATGACTCTTCCTTGTCAGTTTGACCCATACATGAGTAGCTGAGAGGAATCCTCATAAAACTTAATGAAAATATTGACGGCGCAAGATCAGAAGAAAGATGATAACGAACTAAATAAACAGTCGAGAGAAACTTTGAAGATGCTGTAAAATGACGCCGATACAAATAACATAATAATTCAAGAAAAGGTGAGACAAAACACATTTCAGTTTTACAAATGCCATCCAAAGTCGTATCCTAGTGACTCGTATACTACCTATAGTAAAATGTATGCTTGAGAGAGCAAAGAGAGATTTTACTCTTTTGAATTGCTTTATTTTTACAGTAATTACTTCTGCTACGGAAGATTACTTTGAAACTCTAAACAAGAATAAAACTGAATTAATATTTTATTTTCATAGAATTCACACCATCTCAATTAAGTCAATAACTTCTACTTTGGCACTTAACGATTCTTAAATTAGATTTTTTTTCTAGAGTTCCTTACATAACGTATAATTTCATCTTCTGTTGAAGAAGGAATAGGGTGTTTGTGGTCCTTTTCTAACTTTAATTAATACTGTCATTTCAGCACTCCATCTGTTGTTGCTGAAGAAGAATGAATCATCAGTCAAAATAAAGCATAGGATGGGTTTAATAAATTCATAGGCTGAAACATGGACAACTAGTCATGAGTCCAGAGGAATTTTCAATATTGTTTCTTCTCAGATATTTGTAGGATTTATATCCTACATCTTTCACCACATAGAGAAAGAAGGGCAACTGACAGATATTCTGATGTTACATTACGGATGACGACCATGTCTTAAGTTTAGTATACATTGTACAGAATCAAACAGCAAGTGCCAATAACATCTTAGACCCACAGTATCTAAAACTCTGGTCGTTGTTTATAATTTCAGTAACGTAAAGAAAATTAGTCTCGTTTACATCTTGTCCTACAGAACATGTAGTTAAGGTAATGTAGTTTACTCAATATTAGGTAACTGTATTATTAAGTAGGGTAAGAAGAACATCGCGTATTCTTACCTCTGAAAATCCGAAGCTTCCTCTTCATACACAACTAGACGCAATCCTTCGGTCAGAGCCTCAGATTTTTAAAATTGAACTTCATCTGTGGGTGAAGATCTCATTCCGCATAAACATCCATCAGGGACATGGTTTCACCATTATCAGTTTTCTGTGTGATAAATAAAAACTTTCACAGAATTTCTACAAAGTATGCTATTTCGTTTAGTGTTAGGGAAAGGGTCTAAACTACATAAGTACTTGCAGAAATAATACATAAACTCCCTAAATTAGATAAATGGTGACTGGAATAATAATTCATAGAATAATATAGATAACAAGAAAATAATGCTACTTCTACTACGGTCCATATTAAAATAAAGTCAATTGTACACTAAAGTTTTGTTTCAAACCTGACTTATTAATAATAAACAAAAATCCTCGCTTAATAATTTGTTTGTAGGTGGTTCACTAAATGAATGAATGTAGATTAGATAAAACTTGTAAGAATTATTGCATATTTAAAACCAATAAATTCGTTACAAAATGTAGAAACCTTTTCTTTAAACGTTTCTCATAACTTACAATTATTCTCTCCAAATAAAATACAAGATTATTCTAGTTCCTTCAAACGGTAAAAGGTAACTGTCTTATACATAGATTGAGTCACTTAATTTTCACTTCCTTGGTTACATTTAATTTCTTTGATTTTGAAGGGATCTCGTAAGCTGTGGGCACCCCGTAATGCAAGATAGAATTATAATATGGGAAAACAAAACAAAATGAAAATTTATATATTTTACTTGCTTTAGGTACTTCTAGATTATATGGTATATTTCCGCTTCCAAACGAATTAACTTATATTTTTTGCTGCTAAAATTGGCGAAAACGTTTGTTCAAAGTTTGAATAAGAGACATAACCAAATATAATAATATATTTGCTGGTTAGAAGGGAAAGAGATAATTGTATAAAAATTACTTCTGTTAATAGAAGAACACGAGCAGTGTAGAAGAGTTATGATGATAAAAAACGTCCGAGTATTTGAACTATAAACTTCTTTCGTTTATGAGGTTGGAATAACGAGAGTTGCTCCGATGTTGTATCTTCTAGTTGACCAGAGCAAAGAAAGACATATGTAAACATTTTTGTAAATCTCTTGTGCATCCAAAGTGCACTGTCAACCTTATTTCCCATTTTCGTCCTGTTTACGTCAATTCTAACTCATTTTAAGAACGACCATTACTAATCGGTAGTGGTGGAACGAAGCCAGACTCCTGTTGTAAACACGTAAACCTGATTGAAATGTACTACATGTTGATATCATATCATGATTGCAAAATTTAAAGCGCTATGGGCCAGTGGAAAAGTAGGTAGAGTCAAAGTAATATAAGGGCCGTTGATCACATCCTTGCTGAAAATTTATGGTACTGGAATTACTGGAAACCTCTTGACGTCTGGCTCGGGGAATTCCCTTCCTGAGTGCATCAATTGCCAAGTCTTCTCACCACGGAAAGTTGATTAACTTACGGGATTTTAACTCCACGTCAGAGGTTCAACTTTTCCTTTAGTTAAGTTAGGTTTACGGAGAAGTTAGTCTTTCGCCAGTGACTATAATAATTTAAACACATAGATTTACAGAGAACTTAATCTGTAGTCAGTGACGTTAATAATTTACTTACATAGATTTATAGAGAACTTAGTATCTCGCCAGTGACCGTCACTGACTCAGGTTTACAGATCATCATTATTTCCCACGCTAAATACTTATTATTTTCCAGGGCATTACACCGGGGGCAGCTTATTTTTATTTAGAAATACAATCACATACAAATACGTTATATATGTTTATATTTGCTACTAGATATTCTTACTGATGATTCCTTCATTCTGTAATGTCCATAGCTTACTCCATCATTTATAAATAACAGACTTCAGAGATCTAACAAAATTAACAATAATGTAACAGTCGACGTCTACTAACAAATGACAACGTACTGGATCTCAAAAGTATTATGGAAGATAAAATGTTACAAATAGATCAAAGTAGGAATGTTATGAAATAATTAACGTTACTATGACTTTAAACCCATAGGACCTGAATAATACGAACGATTCGGGTTATAATATTTTTCTTTCTTTCTTTTTTTTTTTTATAATTTTTTTTAAAAATTTCCAATATTCTTTCTTTCATACGATAGTAAGAAAGACTATTGGAAGCCACTAAGTACTGCTGCTAGATTTCTCTTGGGAAATATTTAGTTTTTTTTTTCACTGTATTTATTGTTTGAGACTGACTTATTCAAACTAATACAATTAATGAAGCTTTATTATCTCTAGAATTTAATATCTGACCACGTCGCAATGATCATTTATTTCCTTCAACAATACTGCGAAATCTGAAGATCCTACAGGAAACCTCTTTCGCAATGTTTTTGAGTGTGTAAAAAAACGAATATCTAGCCAGTTGGAAGCAATATTTACCTTTTCTCTTGTGCGCACGATGACGGAATAGTAAGTGTCTGAAGTAAATAGCAAGAATGTTTATTTAAAAAAAATATTTTCATATCAAAAGACTCTTGCTGTTTATGAACCACAAGAACAAGATTATTTCTTGATGAACTGCTTGATAAAATATTGAGTTTAACTGAGGTATGCCCTTAAGGTATCTCTGAATGAGGCCGTCATAGAGTTCGTTTGCTTGTCATAATATATCCTTAATAAATGCGTAGAGTGGGGTGAAATTAAGAACAGTATGGAAATATACTGTCATAATCAAATATAAAGGTGATTATTCTTTAGGAACTCTCGCTAACTTTGTCCAATCGTATAGCTGAGGCGTTGTCAATTCGTCAGGGAGCAAAGGAGAGAGAAGGAAAAGAAGGGAGGGGATACTGAATGTTGCAATGTTACTTGAATTCTGGTTGGCTGTGAGCGAACTACTTCAAGTGATTTCAAAGGATCTAGAAGTCATGGATAGAAAGTGTAGGAGGAAGCAGACGAAACCAAAACACCAATAGCATGAAGAAAGACAAATTTACACAAAGATAAAAACCAAAGTGAGATCTAATAGCGAGAGTGGAAGAGTTAATGCTTTGATGGACTTCTCGGTATCAGCCGAATACTGGTAAAGTTGATGAATGAAATGAAAAGAGAAAACAGATCTTGAAGAAATGGAAATGAAAAGAAAGGAATTACATTTAAGGTGTATGCTTAAGAGAATTGTTCTTTCGTTTTCGACGTCCCATACTATTCTGACGCACACCATATATTTAAAATAAAATGTGTCATAATGTACATTAAAAAAACTGATTTAACAATTAAATTTATGAAAATATTATTATACTTAATTTTATATTTAAATTCGTCAGACAAAGACAGTGTGACTTATATTCATATAGAAGCTGGAATGGGGCTGGTGATTTAATCATTGCTTTGTTCACGTGACTCCGACTTACTGGAAGTCAAGGTAAGTACTAAAGGTCACTAAAGAGTGCAACAATTGCATTTAAGCAACAATTCCCTTCTGGAAACATTACTATTACAATTGAGAAATTCTTAAACACTTGGAACAAACCAGATTTTTTCAGTTTATTAGTATAGATTACACCTTAAAAAACAGTTACTCTATGATTTAAGGAAGTAACAAATGTTCGCAATAGGATTCTAACCTTGGCAAGACAAACCAGTTTTCATCACTAATACCTATTTCTCGAAGATCCCATCTCATGTTGTCCTCCCAACGACGTCGCGGTCTTCTCGATGGTCTCTTTCCTTTGGGTGACTCCTACAGTCCGTGGAGTTCTTTGTTATGAAGCCACTTCCATTTTCCTGTCATCTCGTCCCATTTTCACCCGTATATCTTTCTCAAAACCTAGTTTTCAAATAAAATGTAATTTATATATTCATCTGTTAGGGCCGTACTCCAACTTTCGCAACCGTAAATTATTACCGACAGAACAACCGTTCTGTATGTATTCAATTTCCAGTTTTTAGGTATTAATCACGTGATTAGTTTTTTTTGGACAGAATGGAAACATGTGTTTCCAGAGACATGTTTTTTTTTCTGTGATCTGTTTTTTGCTTGTTACATAAGCTTCCAACTATTTAAATTGGTGCACCTTCTCTATGACTTCATTCTTAATCGTTATGTCCCTACTTCATTATCTTTGTTTCTGCTAGTTATCATGAATTTTGTTTTCTGTACGTTTATTTGTAGACCTATCTCATCTCATGCTTCTACTAAAACATCGGTGTTAGTGTGTAGTATATCTATATCGTCCCCTATTAAATCTACATCATCCGCGTATACGAACAGTTTATTCAAACCATTCAGTAATAGTCCCTTTTTGTCCCCTTTAATTTTTAAAATCGCATATTCTAAAGCAAAGTTAAACAGTAGTGGTGATAAGGCATCGCCTTGTTTCAATCCGTTCCGAATCTTGAAATTATTTGGCATTTTATTACCTATCCGTACTCTGCTTATGTGGTCGCTGATACACATTATCACTAGATTTTTTCGGAATTCCAAATCGTATTAGGATACTGTTTAATTTTTGATAGAATTATAAGCTTTCTTAATGTACAATTCTGTTACTGTTGTTACTTTCAGTAAAAATAATTTAGTTGAATTATCTGAGATGGATACTTTATAATTTTAAACTTGACATAGGATGAAAA
Organism: Lepisma saccharinum; assembly: GCA_022664845.1. Lineage (NCBI taxonomy): Eukaryota > Metazoa > Arthropoda > Insecta > Zygentoma > Lepismatidae > Lepisma > Lepisma saccharinum. The sequence continues at coordinate 38,422 of JAGDQP010007904.1, read as the reverse complement.
GTGACAAACAGACTATGAAATTTAATGGAAAGAGAGGTTGTCAAAACGTTCATCATGTGTTTGTATAAAAGAAAAACTCTCAGACTTTTAATACAGACTAATAGAATTAAAATATTTATGATTAGAGAGCAGAAATTGTTTTGTGATCAACGTCCTCTTAAATTAACAATATTTTAATTTTTAAAAAAGATCTTTAGTCTCAACGGTTGAGAGCATCCTATTCTAGTATATCACCAGTCAACCTCTGCCAAGTATGAGTTCTAGGAATAAAAATATAATACAAAGATTTCATGTTGAAACGTTTCCTGAACACATTGTGGATCAAAGTTAGCAAACATCTATTCTTTGGTTGGTGATATAGTTACTTGTATTGTATTTCTTACTGGGTTTGTGAGTGATGTTATCAGGTAAATTGTTTCTAAATTTTCTGTTATAAGAAAGGTCTGAAAACGCGAAAACCTGAGAGTACATTTCCATAACTAATTCGTCTACAACAAATACTATTCAGTAATTCTTCTAAAGGTCTCTTAACACACAAAGGAGAATACTGAAACATATTTAGCTAAAGAAATAAGTATCGTGAGTCCGTGAGTAAGTTTCAAAGAAACTTACCTTCAAGAATACTCTCTTCTGCTCTCTTCTCAAAGATGACCACTTTTATTTTATATTTTGTGGAACCCAGAAAATGTATTAAAGATGACGATTTTTGTCATCGAGTTCATACATAAACACAAAGTTTCGACTCTTGCAACTTAGATATGATTATATGTAGATAAGGTGATGACAAAATAGCATTATTCCTTTATTTTTAGAACTATACTATTTTAAATATATTAGAAAAGGGGGATGATTACTTGGAACAGAACTCCCCTTCTTTCCACTTATTGAATTATTTGGTGTCGTCCGTAGATGAATGATAGGCAGGAAACAAGTCTCTATAATTGAACCAGTGAGATTAAGAACGATAATATTTTACTTGACGTTAGGTTTAGTAAACTAAAGTGAAAACTGTTTTGTGATTAAACTAATGGTCTACAATGCAATCTATAATTAGAAAGTTACGTAAAAAGACCAAAAAATATTCTGTAATTATAAGTGATTGCTTTCGAATATTATTTTATCCAAAAACAGTTTCTTTGAAGCTTTTCAAAAGTAATGTAAGATTGAATATTACGATATTATTCTTAATCTTATCGTTTCAATTTAAGGTTATCAAACGGTTTACATTTACTATATTTCTAACACTAGATTGTGAAATCATCCGTCATTAATTTGATGCTTAATCTTGAAATTTGGAAGCCTACAAATATTTCTGTAGATCAGCTTTGAATTAACGAGCCAAGGAAACAACCGCCGTGATAAGTTGGTAAATAAGCAGAGAACAGTTTTAAGACAAAAACCGAAAGAGTTTGAGCTGTTGTGTGACATTTTGAACATGATGCCTTGTCGTTCAGACAAAGATATCCTCAAAATGTCTTTGGGATGAACACATTCCTTTGCCTTTGCATACATTTTCGGCGAGGGTGATGGTGGAAGAATCTGTTGCCGTCTTTCAGGCTTTAATTCTTGGATGTCGCAGTGCAATGAAAATACTTCAAGGTAATTTTCAATACTCTCCCTGTTCCCTTCGAACGGATAGAATATTTTGGAAGCTGCCATCTTGTCTTAACTAATGATAATTCTGTGTTATCACAGATGATTTAGGTTCACAATTCTCTGTCGCCAACTAATAATAATAGAAAAATATTAAGTTTTGAATCTAATATCTATTCTTCCTCTTATTATTATAATTGCTTACGGACACTTTCCAGTGAGGAAAGTTCTCGGACAAGGTATATGAGAGTGGATTAATCAATATACAAAAAGATCACAACTCTACTCTTTATATGAAATAGAATGGCTTCCACTAGATTACGATATTTATTATAATAATCATCGTAGTACTAATATTTCCACAAACTGGCTTCAAATTAACATTCATCATATCGATTGTCTACATTTTTGGTTTTGTGTAGTATACTGCATATGCCATTTCAACGTTACATCCAAAATTAATATTTCTTCCCCAAAACATACTTCCAGCTATGTTAGTTACACGTTTCCCATTTAATGCTAGTTACCTTTATAGAAAAATCGTTTCGATCACACCCACTAATCTACATTATACAACTGTATTATTTAAATGTAAGCATGAAGAAAGACGTTCAATTTTACTGGAAGTCACAAAGGTATTCATCTTGATCATGCGGATTCCTTGGCGCGGAGCAGCCGCAACCTTCTTAACATTACTAAATAAAAAACCTACTATTTAGATCTTTTACCGAGATGCAGGAAATAAATTAAGGAACAATAGTCAAACTACCGTACTGAAGAGATACAAGCAGGAACCACCAAGTTCCAATCATACGCATTTAAATTCAATTCAATTCAATTCAATTCAAACATTCTTTATTAGCGTGGGCGAGATTCAGCTGACGCTGTTCTACCACCTAACCCGTGTCAGTACAGTTACATACATAAACTGTATACAGAAAAGAAAAAAGTACATAAAATATAAAGCAAAAAGATTACATAAAACATAAAGGCTTACACAATGACATAGTATCGGAATAAACTGCAGTGGACATACTTCTAGTGTTTGAGCATATTCCGTATTACTATCAATATACATCTAACCTACAATTACAATAACAACATATACAAGACGACGCAAATATAAGAGAAAAAATACATTAACAATAATAAGGGAAGTAGTGAGATGTTAGATTACACTTGATCAGTAGTATTATAGCTTTGACTCTGCTGTAGCAAGAGATAATTCTTGAGTTTGCGTTTAAATTTCATATTAGTACAGGAGTTCACAATATCCATGGGCAGTTCGTTCCAAAGCTTGGCTGAAACGTAGGAAAAGGAAGATTGATATGCTGATGTGGTACATTGTGGGAGAGACAATTTATCGCGTTTCCTAGTGTTGTACGAATGGCCGAATTTTCTCTGTTGTAGTAACTCGTATAAATATTGTAGTTTTCGTTTAGTTGAGATCTTGTATAGCGTACTACAAGCATATAATTTTCTTCTGCGTGACATACTTAAGATTGTATTCTGGTTCAATACAGGCAGTATATGTTCAAATGTGTTATACCAAAAGTAAATCTCATACAAGAATTTTGAACCTTTTGAATTTTATTACTAATAATTTTAGTGATCCGACTTCCATAACTCATATCGCAATAATCAAAAAGAGGTAAGATTAGTGCCTGAACTAGTTGTAATTGTATTTCCTCAGATAGATATTCACGTAATCTATAAAGACATCTAAGCACACCATACGCTTTATTGCATTGCTTAGCAATATGTTCTGACCATTGTAGATGGGAGTCTATGACCATACTTAAACTTTTCACCGAGCTCGAGTAGTCTACTTTCATCTGATTTATTTTAATATTTATGTCAAGAAGTTTTAAATTCAGTACGTTATGGCGGGAACCAACAACGGTATACATAGATTTACTGGGATCTAACAAAAGGCCATTTGCTCTACACCAGTCCAGAATTCTATCAAGGTCTATATTCATCAACTCAGCGGCAAGAAAAATTTGATTTGATAAACATGCAGCTTGTAATTCCACATTGTCGGCAAATTGATGCATAGTTGAATAATTTACAACTTTGGGTAAACCCGTAATATAAAGCGAAAAGAGTAACGGACCCAAAATTGACCCCTGTGGAACACCTCTATCAACCTGTAATTCTCTGGAGAAGCTCTGACCAACTTTCACACGTTGGGTGCGACCAGTTAAAAAGGACCGAAAACCACTGAACTGCCGGCAAAGAAAAATTATAATAATGAAGTTTAGAAAGTAGTAGGTCGTGTATCACAGAGTCGAACGCACGGGTGAAGTCCAACAGTACTAGCAATGAGACTAGCTTACTATCAATTGAGCGTAGTATATCATCAGATAGTTTGAGAAGTGATGTAGTAGTACTGTAACCAGAACGGAAGCCAGATTGATATTTTGGCAGTATCTCCATTTCATTAACCAAGTTGATAGCCTGATTATAAACTATTTTTTCCAGCACATTTGAAATACACGATAAAATACCAATAGGACCCAGATCATTAGTTCCTGTGATATGGTGCATTTTGGGAAGTGGTATGATCATTGCTTTTTTCCATACAGTAGGTACAGTTTCTGAAACAAGCGACGCGTTTATAATGTGCGTGAGGCCTGGTAGTATATAAGGTACAGATACCTTTACCATTCGTAGTGATACGTTACCGACTCCTACTGCGTTAGAGTTAATTTCTCCTAAAGCTTTCATAACTCTGTTTTCGTCACCTTTGTGAAATGTGAATTTATTGCAGTTATTTTTAAAATAATGGTTTTCAATATATAGACATTCATTACGGATGCGTTCTACGTCATAATTCATATTACTCACACGGTTAACGAAGTCGCTATTTATTTCGTCTGGGTTGTTGACAGCTTGTGGTAAGTTACATTTATTTTCGTTGGCTGCGCCAATATATCTCAGTTGCTTCCATACATTTTTGGAATCAAGTGATGATTTATTAATATAGTGGGCAAAGTAAGCCTTTTTCTCTCTTCGTATGGTATTTGTAGCAAAATTTCGTAATTCTTTATACTCCTCCCAGGCAGCTTGGGACTGTGTTCTCCTAGACTTACGAAAAGCCGTATCTCTGAGTTCATTATAAGTTTTACATTGCTAGTGATCCACGGGACTTGCTTCTTATTAATTCGAATAGTACGTTGAGGCGCATGTTTGTTAAAGAGCTGCAGAATTTCGTTATTGAGATAATCAACTTTCCTATCTAGATTTTGAAATTAGTAGATTTTATTCCAATTGACTTCCTTTGCATCTTTATTAAAGTTATTAAGATTAAAATCCCTAAAGTCTCTGTAAGTTATGGTAGGCTTCTCTGTTCTTGGCTTACAACATGTCAAAATTACAAAAGCTAGACAATGATCACCGTTACTTACAGGTTCTCTTACCCCTTGATCTTGTACAAGGGCGAGATCGTCAACAAATATTAAATATATTAAAGTCTTCGAGGTAGGAGTAATCCTAGTAGGCTTATTAATTATCTGCTGTAAATGAAAGGGTTGCAACAGAGATTTGATATAGGTGACATCATGCTGTAGAGGAGAAAGGAAGTCAATGTTAAAATCTCCAAGTACAATTAAGTTATCTACTTGGGCATAAAAATCTGCCAACGATTCCTCAAGCAAATTAAATTGTGTATAATGTATACATTTCGGCCTATAGATGGCACAGATTCCCAATCTGCGTTGTTTAATTTGTACGATAATATTTATTCAATTTCACATTCGCAGTGAGTTATCCAGTTTAGCCTTTGTACATTTAATTCAGTACGATAATAAATACACACTCCTCCCCCACGAATAGATCTATCTGCTATTACTGAGCACTACCCCTGTATTTTTAACATTGATTCTGGTATTTCGGAGTCAAGCCAACTCTCTGTAACTACCACAATATCATACTTTGCTTCAGAAACTATAGATTTAAATTCATCAAACTAAGGAATAATTCACCTCATTTTCACTTGCACTACTACCAACTTTCCTAGATCTATACCTTTACTTTGGGGACTGTCAGCAATAATATTTTGCTGGGTGACTAATTTAGGAACGCTGCTAGTGCGTAATACCATTCCACACCTGTTCACATCGCGTGACATACTCATTTCTGTACAAGGGACAATACAATAATTTTCGAGCAGAGTCGTATTTCTTGATCCAACCTACTAAACCTGATACCAATACATGTTTTATCTCACTTAACTTCCTACAATCAATAAAAATAACTAAAAACAGGTACAAATATATGATTAATAGCAACAATATAAATGAAAACATCTTACTCTTTTGATAATCAGTCAACGTGAAACCGTAAAATAAAAGCACATAGCGGTTCGCGTTCATGTTCATTATATGCAGTTCATAGTTCGTAGTATTTTCAAAGCAATTGAAGAATATAAACCTTATTATAAACATATGATTACATGATCAGTGCTTCTTAAAGTTCATTAAGTGTAATTAATCTTAGAATTTTGTACCCTTGCATTCCAGAAATATATAGTTCACTACAAGGGAATAACAGTAAATATCACATTACTAGAACCGGGAGAGACTCAGATAGCAGTTGATTCGATAGCACTTAACTCAGCTTCAGATGTCACACTGTACCTTCTACTGTTAGAAATTATCTGTATCCTTCCATCAACAGACCACACGTTGTTTTTACCAAACTTTGCTTGCGCTTTCTGCAGTAGACCGAGTCTGGGAACAGAAATGTCCTCTGTTATTGTAATTCCACTACCATTCAGCTTCCGCTTGTTATTAAATAGTAATGACCTGTACCTATAAGATGTGAATTTTACGATGATAACTCGAGGGCGATTACTGTTACTGTTCACTCGTCCAACTCTATGCGATCTATCAATCATCTCCAGGGTTATATCCACTGATAACTTTTCCTTAGCAAATGTTTGAAAGAAAGTATCCGTATTTTCACATCGGCTTTCCTTCAGCCCCAAAATCTTCACGCTGTTTCTCCTCTGGTATTGTTCCAGATCACAGGATCTTGCAAGTACCTCGTTACGTAATTCTTCTCTTTCCCTTTCTTTTTGCTTCAGTTTATCCTCGATATCATGTAATGAATCGATGTTGAACTTGAGAGTTGATTCCAATTGTTTCACGACTTCAGTACTGACTTTATCGATCAACTTGTCCACTAACTTGCCGAGAAAGTCTTCACCCAGCAACATTTTTTTCAAGTTGATCTTGTAGCATAACTGCTTGATCAGTCTTACACGAACAAGATTTCTTAGGCCCGTTTTCATAGACATTTTTTGAGCAAATGCTTGAGTAAATTGGCTCGACTTAAGTTAAAATTCGTTTCATAGTGGTTACCTTCGAGCTCAACCTTCGAGGAATAACTTGGCCAAGACAAGTAGCGTTTTCCCCAACTTCCTTGGTTAATGATTTCAGTTTCATAGACATATCTCAAGACACTGCTTGTGAGTGCTTGTTTCATAGAAGATTCCAAGACTTGGCTGAGTAAAGGAAAGCAGTATTTTTTTACGACTTGGCCAAGGAAGGCCGATGGCAGTCTTGAGTTATCAAATATAACAGAAAAATGGATGATTGGGCATTAAACCGATATCGTTGGATGGAATTGTATGAGGAAAATTATAATTATCGCCTACCACAGCGTTACGTTAGGAATTTTCTGGACCTGTTTGATTAGTGGAATGAAAGATAATTCAGAAGGAAGTACCGGTTCACAAAAGAAGTTGTCACGCACGTTATATTACGAAACGTCTTAAATTAGCTCCCGTGATACCCATGAATTGTGTTTCGAAATACGTAGAATCCAGAACACGCGATGAGGACATTAGTATTCCTCCGCATGGTACCATTCGTATGAGTTGATCAAATCAAATCATTTTTTTTTAATTATGAAAATGTGGCATATGGCTGATCTAAAGTGATATGTATCCTAATTCTAGACTAAAATTTAAGAGATGCACTCTACGGGTCTAGCTATGTAGAAGGGAGCATATTGATTTTCCATACCATAGCAATAATTGGCTACCATAAACTGCACCATATCCCATAGTGTAGATTGACTAGCTTGTAGGCATCTTGTTTGGATCTCAACCACCATCAGCTCAGGTCGAAAATGCTTCTTAATATAAAAAGGTGGATAAACTTCACTTCATAGCTCCCAGTTTCCGCTACCAATTCAGCCATATGTACGTTATATACCTTTCATATCCTTGCGAATAATTATCACATGCACCTTTATAAGTACATAGCGTCAACCAGCTCTCAAAGAGTTAGAGAAAGCTATTTCACTATCGTTTGGTAAAATACACAATATAGTTGAGTAACGCTTAGCCCTAATAAGCATGGTGGTGCGGATGAATACTTATGGCGACATTTCGTGTTATGAATAGCACATATCAGTATTTACCACAAAAATACGGATCTCGAGCGAGTGGAGAAGGTTAAAGTCTTTATTAAACGCGATGTACATGGCGCTTAAAACGCACTGAAGCTAAATAGTCTCTAGGACCTTTCGTTCTTTCACTGTTACATGCAAACTTGCTTGCTTTGCGTGCTATTTGGGTGAGTAGCCAATTGAAACGCGTGTTTTATTGTAAGGTAAGTGTGACACCTGTTTCAATTAGCTACTCACTCAAATCTCACGCAAAACAAGCAACGCAAACTTGAATGTAAGGCAGCCATTAGGCGTCTATTTAGAATGCGTCGGGCATTCCATTTGGAACCATAAGTGGAGTAGTCATAGGTGATGTCGGTTAAAAGTGATGCGCATTGCGTATAACGAGACACGTCTAACCTGCCTTTTTCTAACAAGTCTCCGTCCACCATCGCTCACTCGACATACTGTCCGTCATTTTTGTAGCAAAATATCAATGGCGATATGGAAATAAACATACCACTATGACGTAGCATTACCATGACTCCGATTTTTTTCATGAACCTGTGATTTATTTCGTTCAGAATTTTGTTCGCGCATATGTCTCAATGCTTATATGGAACATTACTATAATTCCGATTAATGAACCTGTGACTTACTTCGTTCGGAGAAATCACGCTCAACGTAAGCTAAAGTAATGCCATATTTTGCATTACACTTACAAACGTCCAAAATGTTAAATTTCTCCCGTTTATTTTACACTTCTTGGGGGCAATAAAGTAAAGTAAAAGGTTTAAATTTGAAAATTTCACAGATGACGCTAACATTGATCAGATAATATTAGGTGTTTAAAGCAATTCTTTGTGGAAACTATAATTAGGTACTGATGATCTTACATTGGAGAAAACAATTAGTATATCTTTACAACAGGATTAAATTACAATCTGAAAATAACTACCTACTGGGCATTCAATTCTTAAATCAGAATTATATTCCGTGGTAATTTCTTCCCACACCTCTTTCCTTTTCTAAGCTAACATCGTATCGCTCTTCCTAGATTTCATATATTTTGAATTTCTTTTAACTAAATAAATTACCAACTGTTTTTGATATGTACTATACGGTTTCCGCGATATAGCTGCCAGAGAATAATGTTTTGTGTAAATGTAAACGGTCAAGAAAACGCGGTTTGCTAACACGCTGCTCAAACTTCGCTTGTTTCCATTGCCAACCTATCCTTTCATTTTAGTCCTTGATGACCGATTATTGTTTATAGTTCTTGAAGATTTTCCGACAAAATTATTTAAAATGCAATTATTCCTACAATTTATTTCAGTTGAGAAACATTTTGGGTTAATTATATATAATTCTGATAAACAAATAAATTATTTTAATTTATAGTCGCGTGTGAATATGGTGCAGTTGGCAGCGCTGGTAAGAATCATTAACTTTCTGTGACTTCAAGCAATATCCTTCACCAAGAAGCACTGATGTTGCTTAGCGAAGATAATGCTTGGCAAAGTAAATTCGAATTAACCACTATGAAACAGTGTCACACTTGAGACGATTACCACTGACTTGGCGAAGTGGTTCACAAGCTCCAGCTTGAGTACCTAACTATGAAAACGGGCCTTAGACGCTGGTGTCTGAGATTTACTGGCCTTATCTTTTTGCCCTCCCATTGTACAAAGGCGCTTTGTACAATGGCCTAAATGGCCTAATGATCAATGGCCTACAATGTACAATGTACAATCAATCAATGTACAATGGCCTAAATGATCATGTAACTCGAATAAAAATAAAAACAGAAGCAATATGTGAGTGTGGACATCAATCACAGACCTTCATTCGTCTCTTAACAGAATGTTCCAAATTTTCTAAAGGAAGAAAAGCTATTTCATTTCAATCTCTACTCTTCCAACCAACTACAACTCCCGCTTACTTGCAGCTTCTTCAGAAAAATTAAAAAGCAAACTTAAATATTTTTTTCCCATTTCTCCCTTTTATAACATCCAATTCACTTCATCTCACTCCACCCTATTCCTTCTCTCTGATAACACTCTATTGAATACAGGTAGGAAAGCAATACACAAATATTAAATTGGACTCGAAAAACAGAAAAAGTAATTATTAGATAGAAAGAACTAAAGCAAACAAGAATGAACAAGGAAGAAAGAGAGAGAGAGAAGCAGACTTCTACATCAAATAGCTAATCAAGGACTACTGGAATTGACAATACTGGAACCCTACACGAAGATTAAATTGGTTCCAAGAATTAGAATGACGAAATCAATAAAAAGAAAGAATTACAAGAAACTAGAATAAACCAAGAAAGAAGAAAAAGGACACAGTCTTCTGCTTCAAACAACCTATTAAGGACAACAGCATAAACCTTAAGAATCTTCTTACCATAGTCTTACTTCTGATTCCATGAATACTCCTAGTTCTCTGTGAACACGCCCTAAAAGCGAAACCTTGCCTTCAACAATAATGACGTCCGACTTAAGTAATATTTATAAAAGTGATGTTTTCAGGAATCATTAAGGAATTATAGATTATATATTAACTGATGGACACTACAACTCTACTATAACCAACGCAGGAGCACAGCAATAAATCCATTAAAGGATTTGGAGTATAAATAGACAGACAGACAGATGTCAATCATCAGAGAGAACCTAGTAATACTAAAATTGAAACTTCTAAGCTACTTAAGCTATCTGATATTAAACTTTTTCCTACTTTTGGAGGTAACATTTTGAAAGAATCTCCTCATGAATGTTTGAAAACATTGCAACAAAACTTTAATTCTATGAGGATTTCAGATTCAGATAAACTTATTGTGATTGAAAGGAGACTGATTAACGGTGTTCTTGCTTGGTGGACTCATTATAAAGAAAGGATAAATAATTACCTAGATTTTGTGAGATTGTTCATCGATAGATTCGGTAACACAAGAATTAAAGCTATGCAATTGAGATATCTACATGATGTTAAATTCAATAATTCTGAACATTCATCGATAACTGAATTTTTGTTGTCTATAGTAAAGGTATACCGAGAACTAAGCGAACATCAAAATGAATCTGAACTGTTAGAAATATTGTTACAATCGTTGCCAACTCAGATCGGAAAATTAATGAGAGTAATGGGACCTCTTAATGTAGACCAATTAATGGATTATCTAAACGATTGGGAATTTCTAACTAAGCAGGAGATAGAATCAAATACTGAGTTCTTGGCTAACAATAAATGTAAATCAGATAAGTCTAATCAAAAAAATATGTTTGATTATAAAAGAAGACGTAGTGTTAGATAAGTAACGAGTATTATTGAGTCTAGTACACAAACTTATTCCAATTTCAGACAACCTTACTCAAGAAATAATGGAAATTGAAGTCGTTTTCAAAATTGTAGTAACGTCAGGAATAATATGATCATAGAAGTAATTTTAATAATTATAATAGAAATTATAATACTAATGGTTAAAACAACCGTATTAGTTGGAATGAGAGAAATAGAGGTTATCTGACTGTACGCTTCCCTAATGATATGAATAGTAGCTATTCAGGAACGATTGATGTTCATAGCTAAAACAACAGATTTGGATCTAATGCTAGTAATGATTTAGTTAATAGGGAACAAGCATTGAGTATAAATACTTCTATGCAATGTAATAACACTAATCTTTATAATCATCCTCACAGAAATCAAACACCAAGTCAGCATTCTGTACGCAATGTAAGCGTAAATACTGAATGTTCGTTACCGAGTAGATCAGATAATGATTGGAATTCAGAAACATTATCTGGATTTACTGTCCCTAATGTAGACAATTCTTTAAACTGCCAAGGCAATTTTCACATGGGTTGACTTCAAATTGCTTTGAATTTACAGAGCAACCCACTGATCATGAATTTTCGTATTCTTTAGCATCCAGAAATTCAAAAGAGGTAAGTTTTAACATAATTCAGGAAGGTACTGAACATGGAGGGTGAAGTTTTGTTTTCTCCTCAGGATTTCGCTCATACCCCAAAATTATCGGGTTTCATAGCGTGAATTGAATTAAATTGTTTCTTGGATACCGGCAGTGAGGTAAATTTATTAAGCCTGAATGCTTGAAAGAAAATTTTAATGGTCCTTCCTAAAGCAAAGCTGAAACCTGCCTCTGGTGTTACTCTTAAAGGGTTTTTGGGAGCTAATTCACATAAAGTTAAGGGATACCAGATTATTTTTATTAATATAGCTGATTCTGTTTTTGAATTAAAAGTGTTTGTTGTTGAAGATTTAAGATTTTTTTGTTAGGTATGCCCTTTATCAGAGATTATAAATACTCCTTAGATTTTCAATTACCGATTAACTCCTTATAATTCAGAAAATAAAATGGTTGTAGTTCCTTACACAGATTTGAAAGTTTCTGATTGTAACGTGAATACTGTATTGATTCATAAAGAATCAGGGTTGCAAGAAGCTTTGGTATTATCAGATGATAAAGAAATTTTATTGTGAATTAGTTTTGATATCAGGTGGATTAGATAAAAGAAAAATGAATTCCAACGCAAGGTTTTCATTCATTTTTCTTTCCTTTCAATCTGTCGTTCATCAGGAAAAGCTTAACTTAAATGTCTAGGTTAAAACTCAGTTCTGAAGACTTTAATGTAAGATGAACTCTCAATTGCTTTATTATTTATTTATTTATTATACTTTATGGGATATTTTTCTTGAGTACTATCAAACTCAGCATAGGATTTTGTCATTGCCCACAAACATTTTTCACTATCCTGTGATGCCTTTAGCGTTAGTACAGTGAAAAAAAAATATTTTAGTGTTGTGCTATAAATGGAAATCTCCAATACAGATTAATCTACGATGAGGTTGGTGTCCAATTAACAAGAACATGATTCACTAATACCTTGAAACAACCTCGATAGCCGTGAGGGTCAAGGCGCTGGGCCAGCGTTCATAAAGTTGTGGGCTCGAATCTCTCTTGCGACATGGATGTTTGTAGATCTTAAACCTATTACATTCATATCATCGTGACAGGACGAAGTCTACTGTTACTAACATGACCCATAGAAAATAAAGTTTACGAGATATTTTTTTTACTAATATCTTGATACTACGTCACCGTTTTGAACCAGTGGTTATGGTCGGTGATTTGGGAAAGATACAGGGAAGGCAATCTGGCTCCAGTGCTATTCCTGGCCACCCTAATTTTTGGTTTTCCATGGTTTTCTTCACTTTTGCCAAGTTAATACCGGCATGACAATACTGGACAATACTCTCCTCATCCATTCTACCAGATATGTTCTTATGAAAGACCATTCCTGAACCTTGTGACTGGCTTAGACAAAATCAAGGTTGATTATTCTATTATTTTAGGAACTCTGAAACAAAACTAGTTAATTCCATTCATGATCGTAAATGTGTTTAAAGTGCAATTTTACTCTCTCAGATGCGTTGCGTCGAGCTACATTTAAGGTGTGGTGCTATTTCCTTGTGTGTGTATGAAGCGAAACCAAAATCCAAAGTTTCTTTGTTAAGGAGTTGTTATTGCTGTTCACCTTTTCATGTTTTCCCCTTAAAACACAAACATTTCTCAACAATTACAATTACTTTTACTCGTTCATAACTTAATGCTTGAATAGTTTCTATGAAAACCTTTTAAATGCACAAAGCATGCGCTTTGCATTGTATACATAATAAAACTATTTAGCCCTACCTAAATATAACATTCCATCATGTGATATACAGTTAGAAACGCTACACATTAATTATGTTACAGAACGTTTCAAATCCAACCATAATCTTCTATGATCTCATATTTTCACGCGAACAAAGAGCACATCTCTCTACTCACACACGTACACTATTATCACTTCATTTCTCCCTATACAATTATATAGTGCCCAAGAATAACCTTACATGCTATTCATTCCTGCATGCGCCACACCGATCATCCTTCTTTATAGAGCACGTACATACCTCCAACTAGGTTGAACGATCATCTTGTACATACAGGACTTACCTCTCTATATTATGAACAGCAATGTGTTAAGACGTTTGTGAGGTGTCACTGGACAAGTTCAAGAGTCGCCGAAACCGTCTTGATAGATACAGTGACTCGGCACATGGCGGGGGTGTCCAAGTGATACAATGTTGTTGAACGGGGAATGTAACAGGTATAATGGGTGCGATCGTTCGTGGTAGCGCACAATGCGGCTGAAGGAAATATAACTCAACTTGCTACCTTATCAACGGACCCTCGGAGCCTTTGCCATGGTTAGTAGAAACACAGAGGTCACTTGTTGTTTTCAGATAATATAGTATACACTTAAATTATGATTCCAATTTAAGAAAGCTAACTGGCAGAATAAAACATACTCTGATTAAGGTATATGATTTGTGGACTTGCTTAGAGTGCCGTGAATTAGAATGAAATAAAAAGGTTGATTGATAAAGGTTTTAGTTTTATGTTATTACATTCAATTGAAGGAATTGAATAAAAATATAATACTACTGAGACAATGCAATCAAGCAGCACTCCTTAAATCATATACGTTGTTCAAATACGATCCCTGGATACGATTTCGAGTGGTATTTCAGTTTTAAATCCGACGGATACTATTTTATATCTTGTGTGACACTATTCATAAAGCTGGTGTTCTATTGCTGGTTTCAACAGATATTAACGTTCAAGATACGTGGAAGAATATCAAAGTGCAGGCTCTAAAATTTTGATTAAAGTGGAAATTCAAGCTTCCCTTCAATGGACGCCCCACGAAAATTGAAAGCAAATGTGCTAACCATTTGAACAACAGAGGGCCCTCTCTCATTTTGGTATGCATTTATAATTGAAACTAATATTTCAATAGCTGATACACTGAAATCCAGGTAGCACAAAGCAACCAGTCATACAGTTTTTACTATCGCACAGCATTCTTTGTGATACCTAAATTGACCCTGCTATTAATGATCTTTTTGACAGGACTGGAATATGCCAGATGATCAGGCCAAGTGCCTATCGCCTTACCTCTGTTCCTATTATGAACATCATATTCGTAAATTTTTAGAATAAGTAGCATATGAATGGGAATTCCCAATTAAATTTTAGTTATAATGTTTTGATTCATTTTACAATTTAAGGTTTTTTGGAAAAATATAACATATATTTAATTTTACAATAACGTTACAGGACCATTTAGGTATGAATCCAGATAGAAGATGAATATATCCAGATATATGGACGATCTCCCATCTTATCTCTCGTCATCTGAAACCAAAATTCTTCTTTTTGCTGACGACTGTAAATTATTTCGAGAAATCAGATCATTACAGGATGTTGCTGATCTCCAAAATTCCATCTCTGACCTCTTGGACTGGTGTGATGCGTGGAACTTGAAAATAAATCCCTCAAAGTCTTCTTTTCTTACTATTTCATTAAAGAGGAATCAAATCCCATCTGCCTATATCATTGATGATAATCCTATTGCTAAAGTTTCTTCTCAAAAGGACCTTGGAGTGGTATTTGACGAAAAACTTCTATTTGCTGATCACGTGACTTCTGTAACTAACAGTTCTATGCGCTTACTTGGTCTTCTCTATAGATTTACAGAAATTAAGGACCTTCATTCATTGAGTATGTTCTACAAAACCTTCATCTCCCCTAAAATTGAATATTGCTCCCCAATTTGGAACATGGCTAGTATTTCTAATCTATCTCATATTGATTCTGTTCTGAACTTTTTTCTTGCTATAGTCAGAAGAAGAATACCATCAGTACGTAGCTTAAGCAAACCAGAGTTATTATCCGTTCTTGGTCTCCACGTACCCTCTTCTCGTCGCAAGCTGGCAGATTTGATGTATTTATACAAGATACTTAACGGTAATCTTAGAACTGGAGAGTTGATGTCTAAATTTTACTTCCGTGTTCCCTTGCGAATAACCAGAAATAATAACCTCCTTCATTGTGCCACGCCTAGGCTAAGTATACTGCAGCGCTCCTTATTCCATAGACTAGTAATTATGTACAATAACCTTGATTCAAATATTGATATTTTCGGATCTGAACACACTTTCCATCGAACGCTAATTACAAATATGTGAGTTATTCCTCTTGTGTAGTATAATCGTTATGTTTTTTATATCAATTGCTGTGTTATGTGTTGTTTAAAATTTAATTTCATGTTATTTAGTTTGTAGTAAAGTTATTTAGTTTGTAGTGAAGTTATTTAGTTTGTTGCATTGTTATTTTGTTTCTGTGTAAAATGGCAACTCAAGCTGTATCTGAAACTTAATAATAAATAAAAAAATAAAATAAATAAAATAAAAAAAAAGAAGATGGCTCTTTAGGAACATTCTTCCAGTTTTATCAACTCAACTTGAAAAGTAGTTATCAAATAAAGGGGGAGAGAGGCGTTCTTTCAGGTAAGCTCTCCTTGGCTTACTCACAGTTAACAACCAAGTTATGAACTTAAGCTTGAAAATACTCATTCCATATATACACACATACAAATAATTTATACATACTAACGTGATACATACTAAACTGATGTTTTTTTTAGTCTATTGAAAGAAATGTAATCATCCTGTATTTTGAAGACTGATAGGATAATGAATCAGTTGCTTTGGAGGAACTTTTAACCAGATATTAAATATTAATTTTGAGAAATGTTAGGACAAAGGAATGTTTCAACAAGTTAAAGAGATTCAGAACTGTTGGTTCAAATAAGGTATGCTGCAAACGTTGTAACAACATAGAAAACAAACCAACACATGATTAGCTGCGCTAGAGAGTTTACTTCCCTAAGAGTGCAAACTTGACTAGTAAATTTCTGAGTTGTGACAGGTAGAGTCCTGTGTACTAGCTGTGTACATGTTGTCAAAGCCTATAATTTGCAGCAGGGGAGAAAGTTAATTAAGAAAGCATCATACGAAAACACTTGGCGACCTGAATAGAAATATATAGTCAAATGCTTGTCCATAACAAGAGCGTTTGCATGGTTTTCGTTTTTCGCAAAGAACGTGATTTATAAAAGGATTATAATTGCTCTTACTAACTGATCCCTGCTCCTGTACGACGCACTGTTTCAGATAAGTAATCGCGAATAAATATGAACGAATTTACCTGCTTAGATGATAGGAAGGTCGATTGTATGTATGTTTTAAACCTATTTTCGTCCTGACTGACACTTGTTTCTTTATTGTTGTGAATGTCTAATAATGGAATTTATCTAATTCTCCTAGTAATGACTATTACAAGAAAGAAACGTATTATTTCATGTAAACATCTTGTTTCATTGATATGTATCTTTGTTTCTACTTTATCTCCGACGAAAATTGTCTTTGAGGCCTTGATTAAGGTAAATAAACCGTTACTGAAATTAAGTAATCTAAGTAGCTTAAGTATTTTACTGTTCTTATGCCAGTTTGACTCAACGAATATTTTGCAGAATTCAAACAATGAGTACAGAATCAACTATTTACTGTAATTTGAGCAACTTTTATTGGGAAATCTGGAATACGCGTATAAAAGTAATTTCTCGTATTTAAGTACGCTATAACTCGTATAGAGAGATCCCCTTTTCCTGCCTTTAATTTGTAGTTTGTTTATGTTTAGTTTTGAGATCCAACACGAAAGACATGCATATCCTACTGACATTTGCATGCTATCTACACTGATATTCTTCGGAGCGTTCAAAGTTTAGCCACTACCTTCGTATGTTGTTTTGCTTCATTGTCAGTGATCTACGATCAGACATTCGTATTCGTTATCATCCCTGGTTTGTGATGGTGAACCATAGATGGATTTAATGACACCCTGATACATATAGTAGTTAACTTACCTATATTCTATACGTTTAACCTTAGTATGTAAGTAAACTTCATTTTCCTAAGCATAAGGATGCATAGTTTTAGTTGCATGACAAAAGCTTACCTCTCATTAGTATGATATTTAGTTTGCTCCAGACGCAGTCTTGATCCCTTTTCCAATTTGCTTAATGATTAATAATCCTGGAAATTCCCTGCGCCGAGAAAGTAAATTAAAAAGTATAACAAGAAACTGATGAGATGATTATGAAAGCAACATTATGTGATGAATCTGTTACTACTCTGTTTATGGTCTTAATTACACCTCATTGACTTAAACGTATTTAATTTATATCTACATTCGTTTTAGAATGTTCTGTTCAAAGTACTGAAATTTATAAGAAAATAATATTTACTACATTCACTAATATTCACTGAATCTCGTGCTGAATGGAGTGCAACGGTTTCTCCCAAATCATATACACAGCTAGAATACATTTAGTGAAAGTGATTCTCAACAATCGTAGTGGGATGCGTGCAGCTAAGCAGTCAACCTGGTGTGCTTATAATTACTTATTTACTTTACTTACTTACTCTATGGCTTACGGAACTCGCAAATTCATCGCCGCAGTAAGAAACGTTCGCCATAGGATTCTACCCTACACTGCAAAAACTGTACTTTTGAATAGTTGTACCTACAATTTCTTGACAGGCAGTGGCGATCCCAGGGTTGGGTTTAGAGGGGCGGTTCTTTGCATCTCAGTTCTTGGGAGGGAACAGATTAATAGAAACAAAACCGATGGTAAAATATGAATCCCTGTACCTGCCACTGATTCTTAAAATTTGTGGGTACATTATACCGCCCATTTTCAGAGGCAGGGGCGGACCCAGAGATTCATATTTTACCTTCGTTTTTGTTTCTATTAATCTGTTCCCTTCCAAAAACTGAGAGGCAAAGAACCAACCCTGTTTTCGCCACTGCATCTCAAAATTGTGGGTACAAAATTGGAATTTTGTACCTACTATTAAAAGGTACAGTTTTTCCAGTGTAGGCAACATCAAGCCACTTTTCATCACAAACACCTACTTCTCAAAGATCCCTTCTAATATTGTTTTCCGAGCTTCGTCTCGGTCTTAAGCGTTTATTGTTCTGAAATATTATCCTTTTTGATCTCACTGCAAGAACGAAACATACTTCTGCCCCCAAACATTTCCTCAAACGTTAAGTAATTCTTAGGGATAATGTCCAAAGTGACCACACATTCCGCGAATGGGATCGTAGGGGTTCACCTCTGTTGTATATTCGACACAAACATTCTCATTAAAGACCTTAGGAAAGTCAGAGTCACGTGTATAACGTGTTTGATTCTGTACCGTTCCCTCATATCTCCACCGAATAACTAGTTAGCTAGACTTAAATTTTGATATATATTAGGTCTGCTAAACTTAAATGTATATTGCTATTACTGTATGTTATTATATCTATTACAGGAACTTAGACCAAGCAGATGGAATATTTTATACCACATCTGATGCTTTAAAGAGGGAACAAACTAGAAGGAAGGGAGGTTCCCACTGGATCCACTTGAGAAAACTTTTGATTCAGGTAAGCTTTGCCTTACCACAGTTTGGGATCAGAACATGTTATTTAACTTATTTCATTAAAAAACTGTGTGATAGCACGCGCTTAACTCTGTTTCGATGTCAAGAAAAACTGTTTCTCGCGAGGAAGATAAGAGAAGTTTAGAGGGCAAATAAATATATCACTCTCTAATTTCGCCAAACCTGATTTTAATTGAATTCTGATATATCCATGTCCCACACAGCACAATCGCGTTAAATAAACGTTTATTCAACTTTTCCTTCGTTGAATCTTCGTTGAATTTACGTTGATTCCACGTTTATACAACTATCGGATTAGTATTCTAAGAAATGTTGATTTAACGTTTTATATGACGTTTAATGAACGTTTTAAAGACATTGATTTAAACCTTTTCCGCAACTTAATTTTGGCATTGACATTGATTCAACGTTACAAAACGTTGAATAAACGTCTATTCAACGTTTAATCAACGTTACACAACGTTCATATAACGTTTAGAGAGAAAGAAAATTCAACCTTCAGGACAAATTTCGTACCTTTCCCAAAAATCCCTACTTACAACGAATATTTGAATATGTGAAGATAAAAAAATCCTTTGATTATAGGGTTTTAACCTGGAATCAACTCTAAAATTATAATTTGAAAAGCATATCGTACTGAACATTGAAGTACTAGGCTTCGCTGTGGGAAACTTACATTGTTCTGTTCATCTGCACAGATTTAAATTTTCGTCATTAGTAGGGATTTTGGGAGAAAGGTACGAAATTTGTCCTGAAAGTCACATTTTACTTCTCTCCAAACGTGACCGATAACGTGACAATCCAACAATCCTGGTTTGACCAGGGGCTAAACCGGTAGCGAAAGCCACTCAAAGTGGCTGAAAAGAGCCGTGCGCTGACCACATGCTCCCCCCAAAAAGCCGCGTTGCAGACCTTGGCGCTTCATGGGCTGTTGCGCCATAGTTTGTTTGTACACGAACCCGAAACAAACAGTCTGGGAATTGAAATGAAGATAAAAGCCTTCGCCCACAACATTAAGGATCTAAATGTGTAATTCCAACTCACTCCCACTAGGATACCAGTCTAACAAACGCCTCAACATGGTAATGACGGAGACTCTTAGTGAAACCACTAATTGAAGGATCAATAAAAAATGAGGACAAATAATACGTGAGTACGGATAAACGTATCTGATTTATTCACACATACAACGTCTTAGCGATAATGTATATAGAAATGTATGTAAAATAAATAAATATTCAGAATGCAATTTAAATAATGCGAGAAAAACAAAAACAAATGTTCGTTAAATCCTTACTTTATAACAACTCCACAAACTAAAATACTAGTGTCTTCTTTAATTGTATATAGTTACATACATACAATATGATCTTACCTATAAGAGGCATCTGAACTAAATAAAAAGGTTATACATTTTTAGGTTGCCTCGTGGAATTGTTTAATTCATTCAATAAGTCTGAGAATTGTCACTACCACATTTATTGCTTTTAACAAGATGAGACAACCTATTATACGAAGAA